>JAEMWC010000595.1:432500-435000 GCA_016490735.1 Pachyseris speciosa
ATTTGTTTTAACTGTGAAACATAGCTCACCTGATCCAACTGGGACAAGCTCTCCCGCCGTCTTAAAGATTCGTTCGGATAACGCTTTAGAAATCCCTCGATCTGCTTTTCTGTTTGTTTAATGTTTGGATGCGATTGGCGGAACAGAACACTTGGTAGAGTTTCGCCGCCAGCCAAGCCCGAGTTCACTCCTGTGGTATGGGTATATTGTGTCAAATATCTGTACTGAAGCCTCTTCCTCACTGAAAACACCCACTCTAGCAAGAATAAGTTCACTCTCTGTAGTTACTCCAGAAAATGACCAGTGGGAACAATGATTCCTAATATCCTTTGAGCAACTGCGTAGAGGAGTTATTTCACGACTTTTGCTTTTATCTAACCTATCATACGAGCAGACTGTCCCAGTTATTCTCTGAAAAGAGCATGAAAACGCCATTGCAGTGGTGCTTGCTAGCTTTACAGAGCTGTACGTGAAACAGCTGTAAGAAAAATTCTGGAACCTGTTTATAACTGGCAACCATAACAACAAGGACAAATAGTCTATTGCAAGGATTTGAAGGAACAACAAAATTATACACCTCCTAGTAATAAAAAGTGAAGACTAAACGATCTGAAACCTTTTTTTTTGTCAAACAAAATGATAAATAACACAAATCAACAACAAGAAGACCAATGCATTTTTATCGAGTTCCACTGTAGGGCTGAAATAACCCGACAATACATACAATTAGTCTATTTGTCACGATCCGTCACGCAATCTTTTTAGTTGTTTGATTTCGCGAATTTACTCACTTTTGAGCGGTCTCTCATAGAGCACGATCTAATTTCCCCAGAAAAAAGATTACATCAGTAGAACGCCCATTTTCTCTCAACTTAATTGTGTAAATTTCATCTTATTTGCGATAAAGGTAGTAGGGAAAATTATTTTTTTCAATCTACCTATGATTTCCATAGAGATGCAAGGGGATTTCTTACAGGTCTCTCTCAATGTCATATTTTTTTCAATCTTCATGGAAATTATATAATAAGACCTGGATTAGTTGAAGAATAAGTTGATAACAAGCGGATGTCTTCTAGATTTATAGTTAAGGCAAGCAGTTTGTTTCAAAATGACTAATTGTCAAGACGCGTTTTCATGTATTTATTGTATTTCGCCCTGGAATCAATTCTCGTCATTTTCTGCTCATACAAAAAGTTATTTGGCAAATGAACCACATAGCGATGAATAACTCAATATGGACTACCAACAGCCAGAGTTTGAGCGATTTTGAAAGTATGCCGGTCAATGTTCGATTTTTGTGGGTACGCGCTCTTAAAAAGGATTTGGCTCATACTAACTTTTTAATTTCTGTATGTGACTAGATATAATCGGGGATTACAGTGCGTTCGTTTCTCCCGTTCGATTGGATCCTGCAGGGTGGTTGCCGATGTTTTCTGATATTTGTAGTTACTCTTTAAAAGCAACCGACTGCCTGTCTCAACTGAGAGTTAAGTAAATTGTTGCCTGACCACCTACCGTAGACATAGTCAGGAACTCGTATTTTTGAGGTTCAGAGCTCAGCAAAATAACGTTATTTGCATTTATCTCATCAAAGTCCAATTTCCGACGCGAATTAAAAACCACATAGCGAATTAAAAACCACATAGCGATGAATAACTCAATATGGACTACCAACAGCCAGAGTTTGAGCGATTTTGAAAGTATGCCGGTCAATGTTCGATTTTTGTGGGTACGCTTTTTGATGATGAAGTCTCACGTGGACCGTAACACGACAATCTGAAGCATCTGGAATTACAATCCTTTCGCTCGTGAGCATGCGCTTGTTGCCATGCCACGAACGGTAGCATGTTTCGAGGTTTGTTTCTCCGTGTCACTACGGTTACCCCACTACGGTTAACAGCTTCGCGCACCTTACAAACGACTTATTGACGATATCAACAACAGACAAACAATAGACACACCGACTAATTTGACGAACAATACACCTACGAACATTTGACTAACAAAAGACGGATCGAAACGCACCAATCACGGTTTACAGCCTTCACAGCCAATAACATCATGGCTTAACTGACAGACAACCAATAACATCACGACTTCGTTGACCATTCACATCCATGACCAGAGTACTTATACCATCTCCTGACGTTACTCTAATCACTTGACTCTGAATGACTTCTGCTTAGGTTGTCGAAACGTCAGTCACTGTCATCACAAACAGTCCTTCTCAGGACTACACACACCCGATCGATCGTACTTCACTTAGACAGTGGCTTCAGCTTACTTGATCACATTAATTTGTGAAGTATCCTTGTCACTCCAGCCACATCCCACAAGCTTTACATTTTCATTGTTTATAATCCCTATGTAGTTGGTTTGCTTAAATATCGTTTTATTTTCGAGAAGTATGTAAATTTCGACCACCCTCCGGAAACGGCCCTCTACACACTCAATTTTAGCCCACGTTTGGCAGACTCTCTTCGGCAATTAATACGTCTAA
>JAEMWC010000595.1:440000-545656 GCA_016490735.1 Pachyseris speciosa
ATTTTGGTTTTCTTAGGATTTATTCTAAGCATCCAAGAGTTGCAATATGAAGATAGTACGTTTAGGCAGTTTTGTAGCCCAAGTTTGGATCGCGATAATATTATAAAGTCATCTGCGTAAAGGAGTGAGTTGAGTTTCATGCCATTTGGTAATACGAAAGGGTCTGATATAACATTGTCAAATGAGAACGCTAGATCGTTAAGGTATAAGTTAAAGAGCAGAGGACTTAAAATGCAGCCTTTCCGCACACCTCTTGCGTATTGAAATGATCGTGTTTTGTTATGTCCAATCCTAACAGAGCAGGTAGACTTCGAGTATAGACTTTTAAATAGACTATAGAACTTTCCTTGGATATCGATTTTGGATAACTTATAGAGAAGCCCATCGTGCCAAACCGATTCAAAGGCTTTCCTAAAGTCTACAAAACACGCGTATATTTTCCCCTTGTGGCAATGGACATATTTATCTATTAATGTTCGAAGTGTAAGGACATGATCTGCTGTTATTTGCTAGAAAACCAATTTGAGACTTGTGAAGTATATTATGTACGTCAACGTGTTTAAGAAGTCTCTGATTGAGAATTGAGCAAAATAGTTTTCCAATACAACTGGAAATACAAATTCCACAGTAGTTTGATGGATCGCTTTTAGTACCACATTTAAAAATTGGTGTAATAAGGCCATCACACCACGTTTGGGGCATAATTCCTAAGTCGAAGATCGTCTTAAATAGTTAGATAAACAGGCATTAATTCGTTTAGGCTCATTTCGTTTTTGATTTTTTTCTGAAAAAGAAGATTTGTTGTTTTTGAGTTTTCTATAGCTGCAGTGCGAATTTCATTTTCAGTGATGACGTAATCCAAGGAGTGAGATCATGTTGTAATATCTTCTGCATTCTGCAACTCATCGATGATTGTCTCCTGTTGTTCATTAAGGGGTTCATTCGAGTGTAGAGATTGAAAGGGGGACTTCGAATCCAAATCGCGTATGTCTGACCTCCAAATTAAAGGTCATCAAGTAGGCTAAAAATAACCTACCTATCACGGTTCAGAACGCATCTGAAATGAAACGAAACTTCAAAACACTGGCATGAAAAGACAATTCGTACCTCTGCTGTGAAAAGTCTAGCGTATTATGGTGGTATGTTTAGTTAATCGCTTCATCTTGTCGTCTACTGTTTGAACTATGTTTGCTCCTATCTTTATGCTGATCAATAAACAATTCTTGGTTTGCACGTCACACAATTTAAAAAATCACCAACCGTTCAAGAAACAAAGTCAATAAATTGGCATATTTCGGAAGAGCTATAAGTAAACAACGTGTCAAAGTCTTAGGGCTGTGCGATAACCCGTACACAAAATGTACCGCTTAAAATTACAGAGTTTAATATGGATGCATGCTGCCATGCATGTCTAATTCACAGAACCAACAAAACCCTGAGCGGAACCTACGGAACCGCCGGCCTCTTGAAACTGCTTAAAACGGAAAGCACATACATGGTTTACAACTTCTTCAGGATGTGGAGATGACTCCAAATCTCTTTTTAATTGTTTTATGCAAAACTAGCCACTGGTTTAGACAACCGTTGCTATTTTGGACAGGATACTGCGTGGGCCATGGGCACTAGTCCAAATGTATTTTCAGAAATCCGTCTAAAAAGTGTCTAAAGCGATGATGCGTCTTTTTATTACAAGCAGTACAGTTTAGCCTGCGTTGCGATTCAGTGCGGCCTAAAACGTGCAGTGTGACCACTATTCTCAGTAAGAGAAACTTGCAAAATACGTTGCCAGTGTTGTGTCTTTACGCGGACACGGATAACAAACTTGATGATGCTTCAATTTATTTTGCGCTTGTTTATCGTAGAAGAGAATCGGGGTACTTGAAATGACTGTGAAACAAGTCAGAAAGTAGGTCCTCCGTCGGACCAAGTTTCCGCCATCTTTGCGGAACTTTTAGGTAAGCCAGAATTTATCCTTGAACTTGAAGCCTCAAATCATTTTTATTTTGTTGTTTTACTTTTTCCAGTGAATTTTAGAGGGGATCAGTAGGGGGGTCAGTAAGGGGATCAGTAGGGGATCAGTGAGGAATCAGTAAACGGGGTATCAGTGTTTTGTTGAAGCCCGCAAAATACCTATTTTTTTACCGCATTTCAATCAAATTTTCCAATTTTGGAACTTATCACCCAACAATAGCAACGAAGACAGAAAGAAACAAACAGTTCGACGATAAACATACACGAAGCGACACAGCAACCGGATGTTGCTCTGTTTGGAGCTGATTGGCGAGAAAGAACCAAAATAATTCTGCTTCCGATCGGTTTTTTAGAAAACATCTCCCCAGCTCACCAGATTTAGACTTAGCAGATAAGGCTGGCAATTCTATCGTAGAGAATCATAGGTTGGTTACTGTCAAAACCTCAACGACTGAGAGTAAATCATTGTTTTCGATTTGTTATCAGACTTTCGAAACGAATACAAAGAATCTAATCAACACAAAATTAAAACCCAGAAAACATTACCTGTGGTTTGACAGCAAAAAGCTTTGAGAAATTTGGAGGAATAGTTTTGGGGCGATGTAATGAGAAGAAGAAGAATAAACGGTGGGCTGGAAGGTGTGAGTGATTTAGCGATTTTATGATAACTTACAAAACTGGAAAATTTGATTGAAATGTAAAAATAGGTATTTTTTGCAGTTTCTCTGACTGAGAATAGTGGTCATGCTGCACGTTTTAGGCCGCACTGAATCGTAAACGCGGGCTAAACTCTACTGAAAAAGACGCAGTATCGTTTTGGACGCCTTTTAGAGGGGTTTCTAAAAATACATTTGGACTAGTGCCCATGGCCCACGTAGTATCCAAAATAGCAACGGCTGTCAATTAGCCATTTCGGAAAATACCATAATATTCTTTGTTTGTCCACCCAAATTTTGCATAAGCATTGTTTTTGTTTTCTCTTGGGACCATTGTAAGTCCCAAGAGAAACTGGAAACAATGCTTACGCAAAATGTGGGTCGACAAACAAAGAGTATTATGGTATTTTCCGAAATGGCTCTTTTGTATGAAGCAAAAGATTGGTGAAAGAGATATGAAGACATCTACACACCCTGGGGAAGTTTTAAACAGTTTCAAGCCATATTTAAGTATGTGCTTTCTGTTTTAAGCGGTTTTGAGAGGCCGGCGGTTCCATAGGTTCCGCTCAGGGTTTTGTTGGTTCCGTGAATTAGACATGCGTGGCAGCATGCATCCATATTAAACTCTGTAATTTTAAGCGGTACATTTTGCGTACGGGTTATCGCACAGCCCTAAGACTTTGAGACATTATTTACTTATAGCTCGTCCAAAATATGCCAATTTATTGACTTTGTTTCTTGAACGGTTGCTAATTATATAGTTTTACTTGCGTGACGTGCAAACCAAGAACTGTTTATTGATCAGCATAAAGATAAGAGCAAACACAATTCAAAAAGTTGACGACAAGAAGCGATTAACTAAACATACCACCATAATACGCTAGACTTTTCACAGCAGAGGTACGAATTGTCTTTTCATGCCATCGTTTTGAAGTTTCGTTCCATTTCAGAGGCGTTCTGAAGCCGGGTAGTGGGTAGGTTATTTGTAGCCTACTTGATGACCTTTGGAGGTCAGACATATGCGTTTCCAGCAACTTTGGTGTGGCGTAGCATTACTATACACAGAAACATTTGCCCAGAGATGTCTTTCGATCATTTGAAACGGTATCTATCCGCCATTGAATGAGTAGAGTTTCAAGCGATTCAAAGGTTTAGCACATTCATAAATAGAGTTTTTGTAAGGAGTACTTTTTTGATTAAAAATATAGGCCTAAAGAAAAAAAATTATTTTGCAAGGACAAATGAAAACAATCAAGCTCAAAGTCATGCAAACAGCAGAGGAGAGGTTACTTGAACGTTTTTACAGCGATTAGACGTATTAAATTGCCGATGAGAGTCCGCCAAACTTGGGCTTAATCAGGAGTACCCAACGACCTTTTCTGAGAATTTTTAGCGTACGATGTACTAAACACTAGCTGAGTGTCCCCCTGCCAATCTTCGTCAATATTTAACTTTCCTGGAAAAAAATAACCGCTCTTCAATGCCAGCGAGAAAAACTTTTGAGAAATAAAAATCCCAGCCAGCTACGAGCGTGTCGTTTCTCAACGAGCCAACAAAGTTGAAAATGCCTCAAAACATGAAATGCCAGCCAGCACGGGTGGAATCTTTCCAGTTTGCCAGCTAGCAGTCGCGTAAGGAAGAAAAATACCCAGCCAGCTAAGTATTGATTTCAACTTAATTTTTGGGCAAAATATGTCAAATGGTTTATTTCGGATGTCAGATCGTTCCCAAGACGGGCAGTAGGCTACTATCTGTATCCCGTGTTGTTTACTTAGTTTTTTCCCCGAAGTCCTATCTTCTCGCAGATAAAAATCCACCAAAATACGAAGCCAACTGACAGCACATGCTATTCAATAAGTTGAGACTTTTGAAAGTTGCGTTACGAGCCCAAGATATTAAAACAGTTTGTTTTTCATTAACTTTATTTTCAATCTCACGCAGATAAAACTGCGCCCTCAGTACTCTCAGCCAGCATGAAAACTGAAATAAGACAACTGCCAGAAATGACGTGTTTTGATTCCTGTCAGCCGGTAAGACTCATTACGGACGCAAATGCTAGCAAGATTTCGTTAAAATAACACTGCAAGCAAGATTTTTATTTCAGCAAACATTTTGCCAGCCAGCCCAAAATCGGCCTGCAGAGCGGTTATTTTCCAGATCGGCTCCATCGAGCACTCCTGCTTAATCTGAGTATGTAGAAGGCCGTTGCCGGAGGGTCGTCGATATTTGCATATTTATCGAAAATAAAGCGATATTTGAGCAAACCAACTACATAGCGATTTTTAGGACACAATATGTTACCAAACTACAAAGTTTGAGCGAAATCGATTTTCGAGGTTTGCCGCGAATTTACGAATTTGTTTGATCATTACTGACATTCACACGTAATAGGTTCAGCGCTAACTAATTCTCTTTTCTATTGAATTTGTTGACGTTTTTGGCAGGTATTTGCAAAAGAACGAGATAGCATTAATAGACAAAGACGCCTTTAAGAACAAAGATTTCTTAGTGCGTTTGTAAGTTTGTTATCTGTATTCATTGAGTTCCTTTAGATAAAGTCTAACACTACTATGTTAAACAGCTCCCATTAAAGAATTAATATTGTCAAAAAGGAATGGTATAATATGATATTATAATTTATTATATTATATAATATTTATTTTATTTTATACTGTATTTTTAATATAATGTTATAATGTAAAATTTTTGTAATAGGAAAATCTAGACGCTCTTACAAATTCCAAGAGGCTAAATATATAATTATTTTAATTACCAAGCCAATTGTTTTGTTTAATGTCTGGATCACGTTTTTTTTAATAAAGTTAAACGTTCATACACAGTGTTATCGAGATTCTTAGCATCACTTACAAAAATTATTATAGCTTCAATGAAACTTCTTATCATTTTCAGATTCCTGCATGGGAACAGATTAAACAAAATTTCCAAAGGCATCTTTGATTCTCTTGTGCGCTGCAAACTCTTGTAAGTTATTTTTTAAACCGGGAATCTTTATTTCTTCTTAACTTATGTTTGTTGAGAAAAACAGCGCAAATTTCGTTTTCTTTTAGCTGATTGATGTCGTCGTTACTTATTTGCAATTACGATGAACGGTTTTAAACTTCCAGACCTGTCTGTCTCGGGAGAAAACGCTCCCATATTCTGCAAAGTTTTGGAATGTTCGATTTCTTCATTTTGCTTACCTTCAGGCGATCCTAATATTTACAGCTAGCGAGATATAAATCATTTTTAGATCAACTATTTCAAATCCCACAGATTAACCCTTTTTTAGCTTGATTTTTTCTTCAGGCCTGTCTCTGATTTGTCGTCTTGACTTGAGACTGGTCAATTAATATTGCTGTTTTTATCTAAGGTTTCATCTAAGTATTTATTTTTTAATCAGAACACTTAACAATAACAACATCAGTGTGATTGAGCCAGGCGCATTACATGGATTGAAGACCATCGAGACAATGTGAGCACGCATATTTAAAAATAATTTAAGTTTAGCTAGGACGGTTGATGGTGTAGCAGCATTTAGCAGGCTTTTAACCTGAGAATTCAGAACAAACTCTATGGGAAATAGACAACCGACTAGTGGCCGTGTTTTTCTGTAGAACAAGCTCAAAAAAGGTTATTAAGCTTTTAAAATGTATTTAATTTATTCGTGGTATTTGAATATAGCATTTGCACCATTTTTTTCTTCGTATTTCCAATTTGTTCTAACTTTCTATTTCGTTTTTTTTTCATTTGAAGATTTCTGCAATATAATCGTCTACAGCAAGTGAAGAAGACTTATTTTGAGTCCAATGAAAGGCTGGAGAGGCTGTAAGTGAAAATTTACTGTACAGTCCACAAGATTAAGCGTTCTTAAAATCTGATTTCTATGAATCAACATGTAAGTGAAACAAATTAATTGATAAATGATAAACTTAACATACGTTTTACAACATGCAATCGAAATAGAACGTTTGGAATGATATTTTTCACACGATCAATTATTTTAAAAGCTCAGTGTAGCTGGAGCCATCCGATTTTCCAGCAAGAAAAACGTTTTTAGGCCAGTGCTGTGCAACGGCGGCATTTTGTAAAGGTTGGAATAGGAACGAAAAATTGAAGGCTTTGTATGGAGGTGACAAGGAGATCGGAATGGCAAAGGCAAATGTTTAGGAAAGTGTTTCGTAAAAGAGATATTTTTGGCAGCTTGAAATTTGGAAAGTATAGTTTTGTATGAATTTAACTCTAAATATGTGCGAATGGAACAAAGCTTGAAACTTGTGGCACAAGTCCACAGAAGACCGATCATCACTGGTCTGCCGCATTAATAAAGCCACATAGAGAAACGCTACAAAGATGCCTTACCACAACCAATGATACATCGTGTACATGCCATACCCATTCCAAAATGAACAATTATGTCCAAAACATCTCACCAGATAAAGAAGACAAAAGAATTGAAGATGACAGCGTCATTAGAAAATTATTTACCCTTTCAGGATCAAGCATCTACCAACGCATAAAGTTAGAAAGTAAATGCGGATCTAAAAACTGGCGCTACCCTTCAACCCACATTCTTCATCAGGAAATTGGGGCCAGAGCTTAAGCCGAAAGAACCAAAGCATTCGATCGTAAATCACGAATGCTTTGTTTGTTCACTTTCATATGATCTGTGTGATGCAGATTATGTAGGCGACTGGAAAGAATTTCTCGGAATCCCACTGGGGTAACACTCTCCTCCTGATAAAGAAAGCTACTTTCGCATGCTGAGAAAATGCCATAGTAAATTTGACCGCCTCATTTACGAGATTAACACCCAGTCTGACTCCATTCATGTGAAAATCTTTGTTGACTAGAGATTCTTTTGTACCTCTTAGTTGTTAATAATGATTTATTGTTTATTGAATATTTATAGACTTTATTTAAAATCTTACTTTGACTTAATAGTAACGTTCGGCAGCAAACGTCCAAACGTGGCCCGTTTTGGATAGTTCTTAGGATTCTTAACACGAACTTAGAAAGTATTTTATTGCAGATATTTATAGTTAAAAATTTAAAGTACCTATAACCCCAAAAATCTTTTTCCGCTCAATTAATTCTTTGTATGGTACTGAGAAAAATGCCGCAAATTTTTTTGAATTCGGTTAAAACCCATTTTTTTTATGAATTTTAAAAGTAAGCGCCATTTAAGTCACGACCGAGCAAATGGAAGAATGGGACTAATGACGTCATTCCAGGCCATTGCTCGCGTCGCTTTGGTTTATACTGTATGGGAGCAAGCGTTTTCAGGGTTCAGAACTTCACTTTGACTAAAAAGAGTCTTGGTGCCTGCTTGCTAAGCGAGTGTGCCTACCGCTTCAGTAGGTCCGCCTGCAGAAGTCCCCCACACAATCGGCGGACAATCTAACATTCTTGTCGGAGAACCCACAAGAATCTTAACATAATTAAATGATGCTATGCCAATGAAGCAAAGGCCTTACCGTACTTCGCCGGACTGCAAAAAGGAAATTGATTGTCAGGTAGATGAAATGCTTCAGAGGGGAATAATCCAGGAGTCCGTTTCGCCTTGGAGTTCCCTGTTGTCTTAGTTAAGAAGAAAAATGGTAATGTTAGATTTTGCGTGGATTTTCGGGCGGTGAACCGAATCACAAGAAAGGACAGCTTCCCCATTCCTTTAGTCTCGGATACTTTAGATGCTTTGTGTGGCACGAAGTTTTTTCCACTCTTGACTTAAAATCTGGCTATTTGTTAATTGAAATGCACCCTTTGACTCTTGAGAAAACTGCTTTTGTTGCGCACAATTGTCTTTTATTTAATTATTTATGAGTTCTTAGTTATGCCTTTTGGTCTCACTAATTCTGGAGCTAGTTTCCAAAGACATATTCTTAGAGGTCTTGAGTATAGGTTTGCGTTGATTTATATTGATGACATTATTATTTCTCAAAGTCGATTGAGGAGCATTTAGCCCATCTTGAAGAAGTGTTTAGAAGGCTTCAAGAAGCCAATGTGAAGTTGAATCCGAAGAAGTGCAGTTTTGTTAAGCAGAAAGTGGAATATCTAGGCCATGTGGTGACTCCTGAGGGATTGGTCTTGAACCGAGTAAAATACATGTAGTAGAGAATTTTCCAACCCCAAATAATTTGAAAGAATTACGAGCTTTTTTCGGGTTAGCGAATTATTATAGACGCTTTATCAAAGGGTTTGCTGATATCCCCAGTCCTCTTAATGCATTGACCAGGAAAGGAGTTCAGTTTTGTTGGACTGAACTTTGTGCTGATGCATCTGACAAGCTGAAGTTTTTGTCCCTATACTAGCATATCCAGATTTTGCCAGGCAAGTTTTGTTGTATGTAGATGCGAGCTCTACTGGTATAGGTTTTACCCTTGCGCAAAATCAGCATGGTAAATTTGTCGTCATTTCTTAAAATGGCAGAGGTCTTAATGATGCTAAGAAGAATTACTCAACGACTGAGCGCGAATGTCTCGCTTTGATTGAAGCAATTAAGAAATTTCAGCTGTATCTGCATAACCGCAAGTTTACGGTCTTTACTGACCACAGTTCATTGCGTTGGCTTATGAATGTAAAGAATGCCTCAGGTCGTTTGGCTAGATGGTCACTGCTTCTTCAGCAGTATGATTTTGATATCGTTCACCGTCCTGGGAAAGAGAATGGCAATGCTGATGGTTTATCGAGGCGTCCGTATGACTCTACCGATTAGAGTCAGGAGCCCATGGTGATGGGCTCCTGGTTGAGTTCACTTCAGGCAGAAGATCCGCAGGCTGCCGAAATTCGTGAAATGCAGAAGCGCGACCCTGCGCTAATTGAGATGATCGATTTCTTGATGGGCGATGCTTTTCCTGTTGATGATAAAGAGCGAGAAAGATTTTTCTGTCTGGTGACAATTTTTGTATTGGGCAAGATGGTTTGCTTTATCGTTTGGATTGCGATCAGAAACGTAGTGCTCGTGAATCGTTTTCCCAGCTTGTGTAATGTTCATGATCACATATAGCTGGTGCACATTTTGGCGTTCACAAAACCTTTCAAAAGCTTAAGGAAAGATATTGGTGGCAAGGCATGTTCAAGGATGTCGAGCATTGGTGTAAACCGTGTGTTGAGTGTGGTGGCTGGTTCGTTCTCATGGAAGGAATATTCGATATCAGAGCAATTCGCTGTCCATTATTCTGCCTGGAAATTCGTCGTTGTTCGCAAGTGAGCCTATACTTGTTCCTCTTATATTCATATGCATCCAAGGAACAACTCTAACGTTGGAGTTATATTACTAAAGTTCCTGTTATAGCTGTTTGAGTGCTTTACCTGATATGATATCAACAGATTTGTCATCAACAGTTGTCTTGCCTCATTGTTGTCAGTCAATGAATGGGAACACTTGCGTTTTGTATGCTTGTCGCCAATCCTTTCTTCCTGCCTCTCAGTCAAGGAACCGACAGTTTCAAGCGTTTCATAGTGAAGGTTAAGTACCGGATCGATGGAAAACTTCTTCCACTTTTTGTTGATATACTTTAATGAACTTCGTGAAACATTTGATGCAATTAGTATTGTAATATGATTATTGTACCTCAGTTTTCTCATCACAAGTCTAGTGCGGAGGATTTGCATAGTCATCAATTAGTGTAATAGCAGTTTTGTAGGTATATCTAATTTTTGTAGGTATATCTAATTTTTGTAGGTATATCTAATTTTTGCATCGAGGACGATGCTTGGTCTGAGAAGGGAGGTATGTTGTGAAGCTTATTTATATAATTCTTATTCCCGTTGTTTAAGGTTCAAGGTTCTCCCACGCATGAATTGTGTGAGTTCCAAATTATTTTGTCTACTAGTTAAATTGTTATAGTGATTTCTCGCTGTGGGCATGTTTGGGAATTCCTGCTGACCTTGGCTGGGACCTCCGTGATTTGTTTGAAAGTTCAGTATTTGTTGCGTTTGTATGTTTGTTGCGTTGGTATGTTTGGGTATTCCTGAAATGGACAATTGACTTATTGACTTAGTATAGCGCCTTTTAACGTCTAGTGTAATTCATATTCCCATGGTCAGTGAAGTCTGCAGATAGAGTATTTAACTCTGAACGTCAGTCGGTAGCTGGGAGACAATAGTTACATAACATAACATAACTTTATTATTTATATAGCGCAAAATACATGGATATATGATCTAAAGCGCTTTACATTACAATGCTTATAATATTACAAAGAAGTGAATGATAACAATAATAATAAAAATTACCGCTTTCCTAAATAGTTAATAAAAAGATACTAGATAATAATATTATATACATATGCATGCAAAAATCTATGTTAAAAATATTATGTTATAAGCTAAAAGCTAATTTAAAATAATGAGTTTTTAGCCGTGCCTTAAAAGTTTTGAGACTGTCAAAAGCTCTCAACTCGTCTGGGAGGGCGTTCCACAGGGTCGGCGCGGCTGCAAAGAACGCCCTGTCTCCCGTTGTCTTCTTGGTCTTGTTGGGCAGATCGAGTAGTAAGTGTTTTGTATTTGATCGCAGGTTATAATTTGACTGTGGCTTAAGTCTGATTAATTGATAAATATATGTGGGAGCACTACCATGTAAAGCTTTGAATGTGTATACAACCACTTTAAACATTATACGATATTTAACTGGTAGCCAATGCAAGTCTTTCATAACAGGAGAAATGTGATCAAAACGCGTGGTATTGGAGATGAGTCTTGCGGCAGCGTTTTGAACCCGTTGCAACTTATTAATACAACTGGCTGGTAAGCCGTACAGCAGACTGTTACAGTAGTCTAGGCGTCCAATTACTAGTGCTAAGATTAATGTATTTGCACTCTTGTACGAAAGATACTTTCTAATGCTTCTAATTTTGAATAGTGAACAAAAGGATAGAGTACATGTTTTCGTAATGTGGAGGTTAAAATTCAGCTGCGAGTCAAACCAAACTCCAAGATTACGCGCCTTGTTTACAATAGCAACACTAGTATCATCAACAGTTAGAGTATCTAGGTTGAATTTGCTAAGTTGTTGGCGGGTTACGATTAACATGACCTCAGTTTTGTTCTCATTAAGTTTCAGTTTGTCAGCTTGCATCCACGCCCTTATGGCGCGAGTACACTGTTCCACAGCATGTACTGCCTCTGCTTCACTAACGGAGTTGTCTGGGTTGAAGGAAAGATAAAGCTGAGTATCGTCAGCGAATGCGTGTGCGTTGGGCAGATACAGCTTGATGACCTCGAACAGCTTGCTGGCATAGGCACTGGAGAGTAGGGGTCCGAGACAAGAACCCTGGGGAACACCAAATGGCAAGGGATAACGATGAGATATCTCCCCATTAACAGACACGCGCTGGCTACGTCCAGATAGATACGATGAGAACCATGCGAGAGCAGTGTCCGTGATGCCAAAAGAGGTCTCGAGGCGGCGTAACAGTATGGCATGGTCGACAGTGTCAAATGCCGCACTCAAATCGAGCAACACAAGAATTGACACGTGTTGCTTATTCATGTTGGACAGAATATCATTTACGACTCTCAGTAGCGCTGGTTTCGTGCTGTGCCCTTTTCTATAGGCAGACTGAAGCTCAGGAAACAGATCGTTGTTAGTCATGTGGCTATACAATGTAGTTGCTTGTTCAGCTAATCGCTGGAGGTTTACCAGATGTGAAGAATGTGTGTAAAGCTATCAGCCTAAGATTAAGGTTACCGTGTACCTTCAGGGGTATCTCTAATCTAAGGGTTGTAGCGGCTCCCGATTACAGCCCAGATACCATAAACCCTAAAGCAAATTAAAGCTAACTGAACTAGCTATTTGAATAAGCAATGAAAACGTAAAGCTTGTGGGATGTGGCTGGAGTGACAAGGTTACTTCACAAATTAATGTGATCAAGTAAGCTGAAGCCACTCAAAAGGCACTAAGGCCACAAGGTAGCGGGCATTACCCCTTAAATATACCAAAGCAAAGATTGAGCCCAAGCATTAGCAGCCATGGACAGCTGTTTCGACCTTATTAGGCCTCATCAGCATGGCATAGCTAATGCTCAGGCTCAAGTACCCACATATCAATAAAACAAGCAATGAAAACGTAAAGCTTGTGGGATGTGGCTGGAGTGACAGGGATACTTCTCAAATTAATGTGATCAAGTAAGCTGAAGCCACTCAAAAAGGCCTTAGTGCCTTTTGAGTGGCTTCAGCTTACTTGATCACATTAATTTGTGAAGTATCCTAGCTATTTGAATATTTCATTAATTTTGTGACAAAGTGAATTGGCACTTTAAAAAGTCGCTTCTTATTGGTTTACATGGATTTTAAGTAAAAAGCATTAGAACGTGAATGGATGGCTAGGGTACAAATCTTTCTTATTTCAAACTACCATATATACACTCACTCTTTTAAACTTAAGTCTGAAAATTCTCTTGCTAGCTAATTTCTGCATGGCCTTTCTATTCCGTCTAAAATTATTTCTCTATAATGGATAGTTTTCGCGTCTACAAAACGTTGATCACGTAACCAACTGCTACGAAAGACTTTTTCATGATGATGGATTATTTTTTAAGATTTAAAAATATTAGCTGTTGTATCATAGAAAATTACACAATTTTACTCTTTCAGATACTTGTTTGACAACAAAATTTCGTCCGTCGAAATGGGATCATTTCCGCACAAGCATTTGTCAGAACTGTGAGTCTTTTCTCAAAATTCTATTTGAAATTAAACGTTTTAAAATAAGCACTCGCGACGTCTCGTGGTTGTATCTGTTATTGTTGTTGTTTTAATTTAATTTTTTAGTGCTATTGCAATTCCACCCAGAAAAAAGGAATAAATTGGCTAATATCTCGTTCGAAGCAGTCAAAATCGCTGGAAAATGTATCAGGATTGTAGCATGTATGCATCTTCTTCTGTAGGCGCATCACGTCGTAATTCCTATTTTGATAACTCGAACCTGAATACGCTGTGTACATAATTAACGAAAGTAATGGATGTAATGAATCGAAGTTGAAATTGATGGAAGAAAAAGTAGTCTTCAAGGCTATTAGCATTGAATATTACATTTGACCGACGTTTAAGATAGTGTCCTTGTGTTTAATTAAAGTTTGATATATTGCAGGCTCCTGTTCAAAAACACGGATATGAAGTCCGTAACAATTGTAGCAGAGAAACAGCGAATTCCAAATGTAACAGTTTATTTGTAAGTGATCTTTCCTTCCGTCCATTATTCGTTTCAACTACAAATCCATCGCGTTTCAAATCAGCTACTTAGGCATTCTCCCGTAGTCTTTTGAAAGGCCAAATAGCCCTCTTACAGAAAGTGAATTATGTGGAACGTCATAAAATGTCAACTGCGGATAAAAGTCTTATTGTCTGGAAGACCACAGTCAATAGTTATATAAGCAATAGTAGCAAAAAGATCTTGGTCTTAAGCCAAAGATTTACCAGATGCTAAGAAGCCAACTAAGAGCTATTCAATATGTGACTTCTTAATTCACTTAAGTCTATTCTTTCATGTATGGGTGAACACAGTACGATTTGGAAGATGGTCTTTTTAACATGCTTATCACCGGATGGGTATCAGTTAGTAATTTCTCAGAAAAGTGCCACATCTTGACAATACTACTCAGGTATCCCGATGGCGTACCGTCCATAGCAGTGGAAAGCGGCGAATACGTAGACGCTCTTGCAAGGTACGGATTTGAGTGCCACCATGACGGCAAATGGACATGCAGTCTGTGTCCTCAAGGAACGTACTCACGTGGGGATGGTGCGTCTATGGGATGCTGGGAGTGCCCCGCAGGTATAGTGACAGTCATTATGATCATCAAGGTCCTCATCATCATTACAATGATCATCATCGTCGTCAATGTCATCATTATCAGCATCATCATCATTATCATCATCATCATCATCATCACCGTAATTTACTACACTGAACGCTAAACCATGCAAACTGAGTCTAACTGGAGTATTTAATCAGTGCTACAACATGGACGTCTCATACTTCTTTACAGCAATTCCACTTGATTTCTTTCCCCTACTTAATTTTAAAAGCATTCGCAAATTTTTAATCTTGATATTTCAAGGTGGTTTCTATCAAGATTCAGTTGCAGCAGTTGGTGTGACTGGGGATGGAAATGGATGTAAGCGATGTCCTGAAGGCACATTTGTACACCCAAGAAATGGACCAGGAAAAGCAATATGGGAATGTAAAGCTTGTCCAGAAGGTTAGTAAAGAAGAGTAATTGCTAGTTGATAAGCGAGTAATTATAGAAAGCAATACAAAAACTAAGTTAAATAAAAAGTTGGTATAGTACACATTGAGTCTTACATAAAAGAAAAATAAAACAAGAAAGTATGCGGTTGCTTTCAAAATTTTATCATTTACCTTTTATTTATCCTTAGGTACAAACACCACAACGTTCGCTGATTTTAGGGCATGCTGGTGTTTGAAATACTATTACCGGTTGGATCGCTTTGGGTCCTGTGCAGTCTGCTCTGGTCAGGGGGTTGAGTGTTCTCATGATAAACTGAACTTGTCGCGAGGGTTTTATTGGAAATGGACAGACGGAAACTTAACTAGCTACAAGCTGCTTATGGAGAATCTGGCAACAGAGAGTGATAGGTACGACAACAAAACTATGAAATTTGTTGGGAAACTACCGAAGGCCTACAAATGTTTGCGAGAAGATTCTTGTCTTGGTGGTATTGACTCACAGTGTGCTCAGGGTTATGCTGGCCCCCTTTGTGCCAATTGCCAATCAGGTTACTACAAACGAGTTATCTCATGTCACAAGTGTCCTACAAAGAAGCTGATTGGGATACAGTTTGGAGTGCTCGCTTTGTCAATTCTGGTCATTATCTTGGTTATCATTAAGTGTAGCAAGTCATCGAAGGCAGGAGAGCGCACAACAGCCGACATTTTTCTTGCGCATATGAAGATTGCCATCGGGTTTTATCAAGTTCTTGCGGGATTACTTCAGGCTTTCTCCTACATCAAATGGCCATCCAAAGTTGCTCTTCTTGACGAATACATCAAGTTTATACAGATTAACATATTGCAGATTGTTTCGCCAAGTTGTATAAATGAGGAGCTGGAAATCAATGCTTATAGCAACTTTGCGTTCACTTTGGCTGGAAACGTGCTTATCGTCGTAGTACCAACAATTTTCTACCTTATGAGAATGATTTGGGTTAAGATGAAAGGAAAACAAGACGATGAAAACGAAGCCAATAACAGTAAAAAGATCCTCCTCAAAATCGCAATGTTTCTGCTGTTTATTGCATATCCCGCAACGTGTGTCAGTGTTTTTCAGATCCTTCCAATCTCGTGCCACGAACTGTGTCCATTTGAAGGTGCTAGCAACTGTCCTTCCTTCTTGCGAGCAGATTACTCGATTACGTGCGACACGGAGAAGCATCAAAAGTACGCATGGGCAGCATACGTCTCGTTGTCATACGTCATTGGATTTCCCATTTACCTGACATACATCGTCTGGAAGTATCATTTGAAGGCTTGGAAGTCCCCCAGAAAGTATTCATTACAAGATGAAAGCTCCAATTTAAGCTCAATGGCCTTTGCCCTTTTGTTTCTACATGAGAACTATTCACCAAGTTGCTGGTACTGGGAAAGTATCGAAATGGTTCGGAAAGTAGTCTTGTCAGCTGGTGTCATCTTTGTAGGATCCGAAAGCCGCACACAAGTTGGTATCGCAGCCATGGTGTCTGTTGCATTTGCTATGCTCCATGCGAGGTTTAAGCCTATTACGGACCGGTTCGAGGACTGGTTGCAAATGACGTCTCTTTTGGCAACGTCGTTCAACCTCTCAGTTGGTGTGTTGTTAAAGATGCCCTCAGATGAAGTAAGTGGAAGCGTGGATGCAAGTCGCGACAATGAGGGTCTTGGTATTTTGCTATTGATCACAAACGGATTGGTCATAAGTGTTTTAATAGGTACGGTAACTTAATTTTTTTTATTATTTATTTTCCCATCACAGCCACCTCCCCAAGTTTAGGATCATTAGCTGGCAGGGATAGACCACCACACCGGTGACTACTTCCCCTACTCTTTTCGACGAATAGTGTGTGAGTTCTTTAACGTACAATCGGGATTATTAGGAAGAAATTTTGTGAGACGGGACCTACTGTTTATTTCTATGTCCGGGAATCCAGAAAGTGTACCCATTTGCAGATGTCAAAAAAATGTCTGTGGCACTTTCCTTCCTCTCGGCTATTTCTAATAAAGATCCTGAGTGTTGGTCCGGCCGGGTTTGAATCCGCGACCTCCCGCACTGCAGTCTGGTGCTCTAACAACTGGGCTAACCGGTCGACAGTTTTCGTACTCTTCTAGTTCAGTGTATTGTCAAAGGCCAGGGGAATAGTTATTCTGATTGTTGGAAAATTGGTAAGGTACATGTAAGAATGTTTGAGATCCGTCATGCCCTTTCCTATACGATTTTACGGATCTATTCTTGTAATAATTGAAATTTTTTTTAAAAGGATGCAAACGTACATAATGTGCGGACCCTTCTCGGAAATGACGCCCGGCTCTCAATTTATTTTTTAATTTACAGCCCGATATCTGATCGCCTTTGTGCAGTTTGCATTGGATTGTCGCAAAAACCCTCGATTGAGCTGGAGCTGTATCTGTCTATTTCTGACCACGGCACAGGATGTCCAAGCCGACGTAACCAGTACTAGTTTACAGAAGACACCTAAGTCACAGCACAAGGCATGAAAGCAGAAGTAACCCGGCAGTGCTACCTTCGAGAAGATTTCCACACGTAATTAACAAACGGACCATTCATTGAAACTCCTGATATTTTAAACTCTTGACGATGACTTCAGGACTTGATGCTTAATATGTAAATAACTACTTCACGAGAACCTAGAGCTATTTAACTCGTTATTGTAAAACGTTTAAAGGAAGACGAGCGTATCAAATATATAACTGCTTTGCATAAACGTATCAGTCAGTTAATCCTTTGGACAACACTCCTAAATAGGGAGGTATATGTACTATGCAGAATCCGCCACATGTCCTACACGGCTGTAATGATCGTGTATTTGTATTATTATACCTTTCTACCTTTCGTGGAGCCAGTGAGCTGTCTCCGTTGGGAAGGCATGTTTGTCTGAATAAAGTTGTATTTGTGACGTTCTTGCCATTCACAGCTGTGAGTCAAAGTGAATTGTGACAAATAAGTAGTCATATCACAGCTGGTTTGTCTCAAATTGGTGATCTCTCCTTGATTGTTAAGTAGGCGTGTGTGTGTGTGTGTGTGTGTGTGTGTGTGTGTGTGTGTGTGTGTGTGTGTGTGTGTGTGTTATTATAAAGGACTCATTTATATATACGTTTTTTAGCCTCCCTTAGGCCGGGTGAACCGTTGGTAATAAGGAGACGTCTGAAAGTTACACTTTTTATTTATTTTAGGTCTCTAGCTAATTGTAGCAGTAGAGTTTATGGTGCCTTTCCGTAATAACCAGACGTCTACCTTTAAATATAAAGAAAGAATTTTTCTCTAGTTTTGGTCTCTCTGGGACCCAAAGAACAATCCAGTGAAGGTTATCAGGGGTTTTTGCCGCAAGACAAACCGAGAAAACCCAAGTCTTCGATTATAATTCACTACTGCAACAACCTCCGCTTCCCGTAGTTACTATTCATGTCCATCAGGTCATAAGATAGAATTTAATTAACATCTCGCCATCAATAAACGTTCACGGTTAAGGTTTATGGCACATTTGCACAGAAATGTCAAACTGAAACGACTACCAGAAGTGATTCTTAGAATGTTCAGAGTAGCTGTATATCATCCTGAGATTGGTGGAAAATCGCCCCCTATCTCAGCGGGATCCAGTGGTTTTTGTAGTAGCTAAGAACATCTGGCTCGTCATAAATTCGAAGGAAACTACCCGCAGCTTTTAATAAATAACACGAGAGCAGTTTCGCCGTCTATAAGAGAAGCAGAAAGTTGAACGCCGTGAGTGATATCATTTCTTGCTATCTAATAACGATATACAATTGATCACTGATCGAAATGGGCCGGAATTAACTCGAAACAAAAAAATGTTTGCTCAAAACATGTAGCAATTTCAACTTATGATTTAATTTGATTTGATGGTCTTCTATTCACTTTCTGTTATGGCGCCATTCAAATTCCGTTTATCATACTTCTTTAGCGGAGCTCCGCGCGCCGAAGGCGCACCCGCGGAGAACCATGGGTAAGAAAATATGGTAACCCATCTGTTCGAGAACATTTGGTTTCGCTCACCGTACGACCGACCGACCTGCAAAATGAAACGTCCCACTCGAGATAACCCATTTTTGTGCATTTTGGCAGGAAAATTAGGGGAAAAATAAGAAATTGAAGAAAACAAGACTTATGGTCTTTTAGTGTTATCGGCATTGTTTTATGAAAGCCAAAATTTTCTTGAAGGCAGCAATTCAAACTCGAGAGGAGGGGGACCGATCGAAGACATCTACATTTCTCGAAACCTGAAAGAAAGTTGTCAAAAGGCTGTCAAGAAAATACCCAAAACTAGCACGCTAAACGCTTCGTTGAAAAAGTTAGAGCTCTTTTTCCAAACACTGTAAACAACGAAGTTTCACCGTTCGTTATATATCCATGAGTGATGAATATGTGTGAATGAATATACGATTTTCATATATTCATTCACACCTATTCATCACTCTCGGGTTTATAACAAACCAACAAAAGGACCAACTACCAGTTGGCTTGTTAGCTCAGTTGGTAAAGCACTGCACCGGTATCGCAGAAGTCGTGGGGTCGATTTCCGTACGTACTAGCCCGGTTTTATTTCAGGCTTTATTTTCACTACTGCTTAAGTAGTCTTCATAACTGCGATGATCATTCACATATTCATTCTTTAATCCGCAGTTCAAATATATGATTTTCATATATTCATTCACATTAATATTTTCTTATTGTTTTACGGAGCGAAACGAGAAAAAAACTAGACTACAGACTAGAACTTAAAACAACTTTAACCCAAATATATCGAAATAGCAATATTGGATGAACCTTCTAATCTGGCCGGCTTACATCGACTGTAAACCCACGCAGTCTTAAACAATAAGGTTTCCATCGCATTTTCTTTTCTTTGCCTACATATAAATAAATGACAAGGTTTGTTACACTACTTTACAATTTTGAAACTCTAAGGCGCATTTCGTGGGCTAGTAGCGGACGCACATATATAACAATTTGTTATTTGTTAATTTAATTGTTACCTTAATTAAGGTTTGTAAAGCACCTTAGAACATTTGGATTTCGGCGCTATATAAATTGTATTATTATTATTATTATTATTATTATTATTTATGAATTTAGAAAATCAAGAAAACATAACTGAAGACAAACCTAAGCCTGTTACGCCATTTACCATCAAGCAACTCGTAGAACTAATGTTTTCACCGAGAATTTAAGAGGCTGTCCGCGTAAGAACGGATAAGGCAAATGGTCTCATTTTTTCAGTGAAAGTCAACTGTTCTAAACAATGCACAAATATCACATTAGTCTGGATCAATTCCAATTTTTGCGGGACGATTTTCAAGGTGACCTCAAAACTGGCTAATTTTCCTTAGGAGACTCTGAAATTTAGCTATAAACGTCGGACGCCGCCAAAACATCACTTTTTATTCCAACGAGCAGAAGGTTTTACACGCAGAAGTCTCATCTTTCCTCGATATTTTAAAGGTTTAACAATTGTATTCTGTCAAAGCATGACGGAGTTATAAATTTTCTAAAATACCTCCTGCCAAACTCCGGAATGAGCGAAGCGTGACATACCTATAGTTAAAAGCTATTTTCTCAAATGTGGGATCTGATCTAGGGTCGAGTCTATGATTACTCAAAAGTACTAATATCAATGTCAAAACTTATAGAATAAAATTTTTGGGCACTCTCCAATGCGCGCCGTACAGAGCTTCACGAATTTAACAAATATTCGCCATTTTGAAGGTAAACAATGAAAGGTAACAGCGGTCGCACCTATCACCAATATATGTACCGTAAACACTTGGAAATAAAATAACCACCGCTGAAGGTCAAACTGTGGATTGTGAATAAGATGTTTTCTCGGATTAACCTTTTTTTCGCGAAAAAAGCTACCTTTATTCGGCATTTTAAATAGTAAATCCATGAATAATATCTTGCTATTGATATGCAAATTGCTGTAGCCGGATGAGTTTGTGTTGGGATGAGACGACAGAATCTAACATGAAACTGATTTCTTTAAAAGGTTTTCTTACGTTTGTAAGCTTCTTTCTTTACCCATGAGGATGAGGTAACGCAATATTTGTTTTCAAAGACTCGCTTGTTCATTTCACTAATTTGAATAAGATGAGCAAGGTTGGCTCTGTTAACTCTCTGTGGAGAATTTGCTTCTTACCCAAAATTTATGCTGCTGCACTTGCTTTAGTTCAGAAGGTTTTCTTTGGCATTATTTTCGGTGGAGGTGACGATATTATCGGAAATTATCGGTAAAATGTCTGTATTCTCCACAAGAGAAGGTTTTGGAGAAAAGAGTCAACAGAGCCAACCTGGCTCATCTTATTCAAATTAGTGAAATGAACAAGCGAGTCTTTGACAACAAATATTGCGTTACCTCATCCTCGTGGCTTACAAACGCAAGAAAAACTTTTAAAGAGAGGTAAAGAAACATCTACATCTACATTAAAATGCGTCGGTAAGGTCGTTAGACATCACACCAACGTTAAAAATATTACAAAAAGATTAAAATAACAACAAAAATAATATCTACAAGTTTAAAATTAATATTATGAAAGGTGTTCGTCATCGTGGTTTCAAATGATAGCTGAGTTAATCTTTTGTCTCACGATTGAGTCACAAAGATGTGGATCGCGAAGTTTCGACCGCTATAGGGGAATCCTTGTTTACAATATTTGCCTCATTAGCATGAACAATTCAGTTTCTGATGGAGCTACAAATAAATCAGTTCTGAATATTGAAAGGTCGTGGTATGAATAACTCTGCCAGTGAATATGAGCCTCATTTATTGAATACTTTTTGTGCAACGCGGGTTTAAAAACTCAAAATTTTGCAAAGAATGTATGAGCTCATTAGTGCTTTTGCCACCCAGGAATTTTGCAGTTTTTGGAAGACAATATCTCCTTGAATACTATACCTAAAGAGTTAAAAATTTCACAATGTATTAAATTTCACTAGCTCTTTAGCTGCCTGGAGTCAAATCACTTCTAACATGTTTCCTTCTGTAAGCAAAGCCGTATGCAAATGAGCAAAAATGTAAACAATGACGTCAGCATGAATCCCCCTATACTGCTGGTCTTCATCAGGCGATGGTGTCGACTGGCTGCGTGTAAGTATAAGTAGCACCGTGGCTGGTGGTGATTGGTGCGTTTCCACCCTCGCTTAGGCTGTTGTTGAGTGGAGGATTTGGATCCTTGTCGTTCAGACTAGAAATTGTTCCCTCAGCGGTCCGCTTTGGTACTGATCAACTGTTGTGTTGTTTGATCGTGGGCATCCACGCTTCAGGAATTTCAATTCCACTGTTGATGTTGTTAGGGTGAAGTCTTATGTGAATAGCCTCTTTAACCCTACGGGTGTACCAATGTGGTTCTCGGTCAATAAATTTAACTTCGTCCCAGAGCGGATAATGTCCGGTCGCTTTGCTATGTTCTGAAACGGCGGAAGATTGGGTTCGAGCAAGCCGTATATCTCTATCGTGTTCCTTAATCCGTTCATGCATAGATCTTCCCGTCTCTCCAATATAAACCTTACCACATTGCTCGATAAAATACTTAGTAGTATAGTGTTTGGGGGTTTCAGCGCAAAAATTAATTTAGGGGGTGTTTTAGCAAAATGATCTCGTATTTTGCAATCTATAGTTTATTATAAATGCGTGACTTTCTCGGAAAAATCACCAAGCGTGACATTCTCGGAAAAACAGGAAATGAGTCATCACCTATAGCTATTATTTCTCACGTGGAACCATCCGATGGTTTATAAAAATAAAATCTCATATAATAGTATAGAAATGAGTTGTAATTCAGTAATTCACAATGAATTGAAAAATATGGGAGAATTGTCATGTTATTTTTGTGATCAGCTATTGGTCAAAGTTGTTAAAAGTGTGAAAGCACCTTGCTGTGATAATCAGAAAATGTTTAACGATGATGGTGAAAATGTTTGTCTAAATTGTGGTTCAGTTCATGGTTATGATTATTGTAAAGAGTACGTTGACTTTCATAATAATATGTATAAAATACGGCGAAAATCTGTATATCATCGGAAGTACCATATTGAAAATGTGATAAATGGTATATGTCGCAAGAATAGATTTCAAATTTCTGTAAAAGATAAGGGTAAAATATTGAAAATATTCGAAGAGATAGACACTGTCCTTCCTTTGGTGAATAAGAATCGTAAAAGAATGATTAGCACTAAATTTATGCTTAAGCAAATATTTTTAATGCTTGATCTTCCATTTGATGAAATAATAGTTACTAGATCAAAAAAGACGCTTGGATTTTATGATCGATATTGGGTTGACATTCTAATGTTGAGATTTGATAAGATTATTCGTATTATCAAGCAGTGAATTTTTCATCATATTTCAGTAGGTACTTATCAATAATTGGACTATTATCAGTCACATAATCATCGATATTCTTCATTGAGATTTGTATACTTGAAGCATCAAAATCACCGCTTCTCAACTTGTCTTTTATTGAATTGAGTAGATGTTGATAGCTTTGATAAGCATATGTGCAATTTTGGATTTTCAAATCTAGGTTTTTATGCTTCATCCACCCTTGTATCAAAAGTGCTGCTGTACTGATGGCTACCAAACTAACACCACCTGTTGCCACACTTGTGGCGAGACCCCCAGTTGCAAAGATGATGGACAAGGAATTCCCCAGTAATTTCCATTTTTTGAACCGTTTAACCGCCTGTTTATGAGCCCAACACTTTCTGTGATATGTTCGGTAATAGGTTTTTAATTCATTCACCTGATCTTCTGTTAATTCACCTGAAATATGGTTCCAGTTGAATATGCTTTTTCGCTCTTTAATACATATTGTTTATACTATAATTCTCTTGAATATGCAATAAAGTATTCCAGATATCTGGCCACATAATGGAGATCTTTTTATCCATCTTGGTGTGAGCTTTTTGGGTATGACATATGTGTACCCTCGGTCTAATGAATGATGGTCATAAAATCGACCAAAAGCATCATGCAAAATGCTGTGTGAGTGCATTATGTGCAACGGACTGAATATTGTTTCCAAGAACCATGTAAGACAGCCATTGCCAGGTCCGATTAGACCTATAT
Source organism: Pachyseris speciosa (assembly GCA_016490735.1). Lineage (NCBI taxonomy): Eukaryota > Metazoa > Cnidaria > Anthozoa > Scleractinia > Pachyseridae > Pachyseris > Pachyseris speciosa. The sequence continues at coordinate 463,940 of JAEMWC010000595.1, forward strand.
CATTATTATTTAGTTCGAGGATATCATTGACTGATATGAATACCCCGAGATTTTTATGGTACAGATATTGATATACTAAAGCTGATTTCAGTATGACATCATGAACACTGTCATGTTGTTGTTTGGTTTCTTTGAAGAAGTAGTTAACATATTTGATTGCGTCTTCTATCATATATTATATCGTTGCATTAAAACGTGGTGATGATCTAAAATTGTTTTTTCGTCTAATATAGAATCCAAGTAAACACAGAAAAAAATAATACAACCGTCTAAAGGTGCGATGGAATTTGGATTTAAATCACCAAAAGTCATTTGTTGACTACCGGTTCTATTAGCAGATGTAAAACTTCCCATATGTTTTTTGTTCCAATAGATTTTGCTTTTTTCTGTATTTGGAGAAGATAAATTATCCCAATGAACAGATAAACAATGCCAAACATTAATTTGACCTAAATCATTTACGGAATAATCTGCTAATTTTGTGAAATTTTGTATAGATGCTGCTGGACCAAAATATACACAATTTGATTGATCAACACCACTTATAACAAATTTGAACCATTGTAATAGCTGACAAACTTATCATAACCTCCATTATCATGACCAAAAAGACCATTTTTCCATGGACATCCACCTGTATTTGAATTTAATTTATAAACAATGAAGATATTAACAACATCATTATTCAAATTGATTTGACTTATCATTCTCTGTGATCCATTAAAGTCTAAATAATAACGACCATTATGCTTATTAGCTTTGGTACAAACAGTGGGTCTTATGTTTAAAGTTGATTGTGTTGCATTATTTTCTTCATTCGAGAGATCGTACAATGTTTCAACTTTTCTGTCTGCATTCATATCTAAAAAATTATTATTCGCTCTGTCGATTTGATAAGTACATTTAGTGTATAATCTGATGAATTCAGAAACCCATAAATCCAAAAAACTATCTCTGACAATATCTGAAACTTGTGATTTGATTACAACATGATCAGAATCATTGCCTGCTTTTACATTAGTCAAATGTTTGTTTCCAAGATCATAGTGGCCATCTTGTGTTAATGTAAAACCAATTCCTTTATCACCTCTATCACCTTTAGGACCAATTGCACCAGCATCACCTTTATCACCTTTAGGACCAATTGCACCAGCATCACCTCTATCACCTTTTGGGCCTCTTTCACCAGTTCTTGTATTATCTTGATTTTGTGGAGAATTAAAAACTCCCATATAATATTATTTTAGATTAATTCATAATTACTTCAAGTGTGAATGTTGTATCAAATGCTCCACTATTGGGATGTGAATAGTCAATTATAAAATAGCCTCTCGATAATGATTTATTGACTGCAACTGTTCTTATGTTTCTACTCAAAGAAGGAATTCTATATTCGAAAAAAGTTGCTGGTAATGGCAATGGCCCAGCACCTTCATTCTTTTTCTTGAAATAAAACATCCCCGGCTTCGTTCCTAGTATAATATACATATTCTTAATATGAAAGTTATTGTTATGAATGACTAAAAATTCAGAGCCATTTATCAATACAGGCTTCAAAGTATTCTTATTATGTCCTTGTTTGGCTTTAACAAAGCAATTTAAATATTGTATTTGACCAATTATATTATTCCCATTCAAATTTAGATCACCTCCTAATTTCGGCTGGTAAAGAGCAAATCCACCTAGATCGAGAGCTGTTTCCATGATTACACCTGTAACGCTTGAACGAAATAGATTCAAACTATTATTATGAATTCTATAGCCATTCAGATTTAAATCACCACCAAGTTTAGCCTCACTTATAAGAAAGCTGTTCATATTAATATTATTTAGCATTGTCAATTCACCATTTTGACCGTCAAATAAGTTTGATGAATTATTAATCAAAGCATGTCCATTCAAATCTAAATCAGTTTGTAATTGTATTTTTTCATTCACGATTTTATCAGCTTCTGCGAAGTCGTAAACACTTGATGGAACGTCTACAGCTTCAAAATCAATACCATATGCAACACAATGAACTTTGTACTTATTTGGATAAGTTGGGTTAGCATTAATATGAATCGTACAATATAAATATTCAGGTGGTGAACTTACTGAAGGTTTTTCAATCCATAATAAATATCTCGAATGATCTTCATTTCTGTTATCAAATTTTCTCCCTACAGTTTTATGAATTGTAATTCCACCAGTTGCACTGAATGTTACACTACTAAAATTCATTCCTTCATAATCAGGAAATAGCCATTCAAGAATGAAAGTGTATTTTCCATCTTTTATTGTATACATATTAAATCCAATTCTAGCTCTGTAAATATGATTAGCTTCTTTATTCAAGTCTATATCAATGACCTTTTTTGAAATCAAATGTGGTGACCGAGGTAAATTGACATATCCATTAACTTTCAAGCCATATTCAGTACTGACTTCATCGATATCATTCATCAAATATTTGAAAGCATTCTTTGGATGAGAAGCAGATGAAATATGACTTTTTTCTAATTGATCTAAATTTACGGCATCGGTTTTATTTGTTCCTTCTTTTAAGTTTGCGAGTGTGTTATCACCCATGTCAATATCACCAGCCATTTGACCTCCGACAAGTTTAAGAAAAGGGGCCTGGTCAGCATATCTTTTGTTGGCAGCATCTGTGTTAGCAGTTGGTGTTGCACAGTTGATCACTTTGTTACCAGCAAGATTTAAATTAGCAGTCATTTCTTGTGTTCCATCTCGAAGTAGAGTTTGACCGATACTGCTTTTTGATGCGAGATTAGTGTCAATATATGATTTATTCACAAGATCTGCTGGTTGGTTTCCTATCCCATGACCTGTAATAATAAACCCCCCAAAATCCTGATTGCCGGTCATTATAACACTTCCATCTTTTTTAAGAAATTGAGAAACATCAATACCAGCAATTTCAGCATCAACATACTTTTTGTTCACAGCGTCTTGTGGGTTTGAGGGATTATCCTGCAGGTTGAGGATTTTGTTTAATTTCATGTCAATATTACTACCAAACGCAACATGGCCGTTTTCAATTTCATACGCTGGGTCGTGCACAAAGTAAGACAAATTGGTATGATATCCAAAGGCTCCATAAACAATGAGATGTGTTTTGGTGTTAGGTGCTGGAGCTGTGCTGGAAAGTTCCACCTGTATTGTCGCTTGACCACCACTTCTTTTTTCGATTGTAATAAGATTCTTCATGTAACCATCAACATATGGAGTTTGGGAAAAAACCTTCTGAAATGAATGTCCAGTGTCGCGCATGTTAATTGTTGGAAGGATTAAATTAATTGTTGCACTTCTTGGGTCTGATGGTGAGTACAACTCAATAACAAATGTATACTGTCCATTTCTTAAAGATGTCACATCAAAACGAATTTTAGATGTAAAGTTACCACTTCGTTTGATGAAAAAAGACAATGATGACTTGTTTATGTGATAAGGTGATCTGTCAAAATTCTCAATTTGAAGGTTTTCCACACCACTGACTGCAGAAGACTTGGATATGTCTTTTAACAAAAAGGCAAATGGGTTGCGTTGAGTACCTGATGCTGATAAAACAAGATTATCAACATATGATTTGTTTGCAGCATCTTTCTCAGAGTTTGGAGTCTCAACATTTGTTATTTTATTGTCACCCATGTCGAGATCACCAGTCATTGCATTTGTTCCATTCAATAATAATGTGTTTGCTCTGATACCTTGTATATTTTGTACAACAAAACCAAAATTCACCGCATCATGACTACTAACTGGAGATGATAAGCTAGGGAATGGTATATTGCTAATTCTGTTGCCATCCATATTTAAAACACCAGTCATTGCAACACTTCCATCTTTTTTAACAAATGGTGAAAGATCAATAGCAGAAATTTCATCATCAACATATTTTTTATTGACAGCATCTTTATCAGAGTTTGGAGATCCAACATTTGTTATTTTATTGTCACCCATATCAAGATCACCAGTCATTGCAACACTTCCATCTATCTCAAGAAATGGTGAAAGATCAAGAGCAGCAATTTCATCATCAACATATTTTTTGTTAACAGCATCTTGTGGGTTTGAGGGGTTATCCTGCAGGTTGAGGATTTTGTTTAATTTCATGTTAATATCAACACCAAATGCAACATTGCCGTCTTCAATTTCAAAAGCTGGGTCGTGAATATGTGATAAAATGATATTAGAAAATCCATAAACACCATAAACTATGGCATGATGTTTGGCATTATTTGATAAATATGGTGAGATCAACAATAATTCCATTGATGTAGCTCCTTGACTTGTTTTTTCAATGAAAAATATTCTCTTAAGATAACCATCAACAAGATGAGTCTTTGGAAATGCTCTTTTTATTGAATCCTTTCTTTCAATTAAATTTGATGACAAAACATCATCATCAACTGTTGCATTGTGTGGATTACCATCAGTATAAAACTCAACAACTAAAGTGTACTTTGAAACTTCCAATTGTGTCAGATCAAAACGAAGAACAGTTGTAAGACCAGCAGAAGGAATCACAAAAGATAATGATTTTTTATTGATCTTGTATGGGCTTTTATCATAGTCTTCTAATTGTAGATTATTCGCATATCTAAGAATGGTTGTTTTTGATATATCTTCAAGAAGAAATTTAAATGGATTAACACGTGTTCCTTCAATTGATAAAATAATGTCATCAACATACTCCTTAGAGTTAAGGAATGATGAAACAACAAGGTCATCAGTATACACCTTTGTGGCAGCATCTTTGTCAGCAGTTGGTTCTGCTACATTACTCATTTTTTTGTTTTGGATATCATAATTACCATCATGTGTAAATCTAATTCCAAAACCTGTATCACCTTTATCACCTTTTGGACCCCTTAGACCAGTATTACCTTTCTCACCTTTAAAACCAAATGGGCCTCTAGCACCTGTATCAGCTTTATCACCTTTTGGACCAACTGGACCTGTATCACCTTTTGGACCCACAGATCCTGTATCACCTTTTGGACCTGTATCACCTTTATCACCTTTGGGACCAATTGGACCAGCTGGACCTCTTTCACCAGTTCCAGTTTTTGTTTTATCTTGATTTTGTGGAGAATTAAAAACTCCCATATAATATTAGATTAGATAACACAGTAAAGTTTGTTCTATCAATTACCATTGTTACCATTGTTACCATTGTTACCATTGTTACCATTGTTACCATTGTCACCATTGTCATCATTGTTACCATTGTTGCCATTGTTATCTTTTTTACCTTTTGGAAGAATTATTTCATATCCATTTGGATAAGGATTGAATGTTGCCATATACTATTAGATTATATTAAACCATAAAAATTTCTCTTCACTGTTTTCATAGGCTTGTCAACATAACAGAAAGAATAAGGTTTCTTGGTTGCTTCAATATACTTTTGCTTATCAATTCCAAGTTCTTGGGATATAATGTTTCTCTCTCTTGTAGATGGAAAATCATAAAGGCAGAAATGGCTACAATTAAGTCTAACAGATTTTGGGCATCCATAGAATGATTGTGTGAGATATATGACAGAACAGTTTTTGTGTCTCCCTTGAATGAAATAGCTTATGATTTGATCTTGTTTTTTATCAGTCACAAAATCATCAAACACAACCAATCGTTGTAAATCAGTGTCTTTAATCTGTTCAACAGGTGATACTTCATCTTGGCTGCATATCAATACAGGATATTCAACTTGCCTGCTTATTTCATCCATGACTTTCCGCAGATATTGATATTTATCTTGATCCAAGTTTTTTTGCATAAAGATGTATCTGATCATAATAAACCAATGGTTCCATAATCAGATGCATGAACAATGTTGTCTTTCCAGATCCAGAATTACCAGCCAATAACATTCTAAATGTATCTTTTGGCATATACGGATACAACTGTCTGAATGAATTATTTGAATTCTGAATGATATCATAATTTGGAATTTTTCCATATGTTAATAGTTTAGATTAGTCTAACACAATTGTATATGGATATAGAACGTATGAAAAGGCTTCTAAAAAGTGGAATTGAAGCTGGAAATAAAACTAGAGAAGTTCGTGAGGTTATCAAGACTTATGAAAACAGAAAACAGGATGCTTATGATACAACATCAGAATTACTGAAACCCTCTATTGATGTCCAGAAGAGTGTGAAAGAAAGTGTCGACAAAAAACAGGATGAAGTTATTGAACAGTTGAAAAAAAATCAAAAAGCCTTGACATCTGGTTTTGAAGATCTTATGCTATTAAACACGTTACCTGAATCATTACCTGTGAAAACAACATTACCAATTGATTACAAACCGGCAATGATGACTAAAACAGAACCAAAGTATAAGTCAAATCTTGATAAAGGTTTTTCAGATGAGGAGCTTGTGGCATTAGTAAAATACAGTTTATCTCCTCCATCAATAATTTTAGATAGGCTAATGGATGGAACAATCGATATTAATGACTATGATAAGAATATTGGTAAATTAACCCAAGAACTTGGACGTCAAAAAGCTCAACTATCAAGTAGTAAAAAATTGAGGGATAAAAATAAAGAACAAATTCATGAATTAACTAAAGAGATCAAATTACTACAAAAGTACCGAAAAAGAGTTGATGTCATTGAGGAAGGTGTACAAACTGTTGGTTCAGGTATGAAAAAGAAAAAAAAGACAATATGGAGCAGGTGTTGTTCATTATAATAATGTTGGTGACTTGCTTTCACGACTGCAGTTACTTGGAGGATCTATTTTTGCTGGTAATAACAGTATGAGTGTCAGAAATGAGTTTGTAAAGATATTGCACATATTAAACAGAATGGGCGTCATTGGAATCAAAGAGCTCAATAAAATAATGATGAAATATCTAATGTAAAAGTATATGACAGAAATTTCATTACGATTCAACAGTAAAAACAGAGACAAAATTGGTGTTAGTAAGAGTCATGATTTTGAAAAAAGATTCAATACACCTCTTAAATTAACGAATGATTTGAAATATGAAATGGCAGTGAATGTTATCAATATGACATACAGTTGGTACAATATCAGAGATATTTTTGAAAATAATCAAATTAAATATAGCTATGACAAAGGTGTAAACTGGGAAACAATAACATTCGTTGACGGGATGTATTCATACGACGATATCAATAGTTACATTCATGAGTATATGAGTAAAAATAGCCATGTACTGAATCCATCTGAAACAGACAAATCAAAATTCAAGTATGGTATTAACATGTATTTCGTTTTGTCAACATATCGCATTTTGATTGAACTTGATGAAAACTATCGAGTGGATCTGAGAAATCTTGATTTCAGAAAACTTATCGGTTTCGATTCAAAATTAGTTTCAGCCACAGAATATGGAACAAATCTACCTGATATTACAAGAGGAGTAGATGAAATTTATATCAATTGTGATATGGTGATAGATAGCATTGTTGATGGAAATAGCACAAATACAATCGCAGTTATACCAGTCACAGATCTCGTTAGAAGTTTACCTTTCACTTACAAACCTCGTTTTCTTTCATGGAATCCTGTCTCAACACATACAATCAGCTCAATACGCTCTTATGTCACAGACTCTTCTAGACAACCAGTTGATTTAAATGGGATAGATTGGTATATTGAGTTATTCTTGAGAGGTGTGGAATTATAAAACCTAATATTATATGAAGAGGTTTGAGTTCAAAAAATATGAGCAATACGGTGAAGGTATTGTTACTGATGTGGTAAAAAAAGCTGGGAAAGAAGCAGCAACAACAATTGGTGAATACGCAGGCAAAAAAGCTGGTGATAAAATAATAGAACTTTTGAAAAAGAGAAAAAGTGGAACTGAGAGTGTGAGCAAGAGTGGAAGTGGGAGTGTGATCAAAAGAAAGAGAGGCAGACCTCGTAAAATCAAATAACTTTTATCTAACACAATAATATATGTCAAACTATCGTGACTCAAAATATATCGAAAGATATGAAGATGTAGTGTTCGAACTAGAGACAGCACTTAATACTGTAGTAGCAAACAATGCTCATCAGAGGAAAACAGGTTACCGTTTCGTTGTTGATAACAGTGGAGAGACTACACCATTTGATTGGTACAATGCCCGTTTGAATGTTGATTTCATTGTAAAGAAGCTTGCAGATGGAGCCGCCATTGCAGAAAATGATAGAAATGGTATCGTTAATTCAGTTCACGCTCTTATAAACACTCTTAATGTAAAAATGAATGGTATTGATGTTTATGAGTGCAGAGATGCCAACCAAGCCACAAATATTAAGTCGTTGCTTGAGTATTCACAAGGTTATGCTTCAAGTCAAGGAACAAATGAGTTTTTCTATCTTGACACCAACAGGATTGCTGATGACAGAGTTGCTCAGGTGGCTACTTATAACAAAGGTTTCGCAGCTCGCAAAGCACCGTTGAATACTGCTGGTGGTAAAGTAAATGCAGAGCTTGCATTGAACAGATACGGTTTTTTCAAGAGCCTTTGGGATGAACTTTTGCCAAACTCTAAATTGGAGGTTAACTTGACACTTGAGAGTGATGACAATATGATTTGGCAAGCTGCTGATGAATGTCGTGTGGTACTAACTAAATTTCAGCTTATTGTTCCTCGTATTATTTTTAATTCAGCGGGAAAGTCACTGTACATGAGTAAGTATCTTGACAACAGAAAGTGGACTTACATGAGAGAAATGGTTGAGAGAGGCAATTCAACAAGACAACAGACAGCCAATTTCCGTATTTCCACAGGAATAAACAAACCCAGGCATGTCTTTGTATTCATCATCAATGATGCTAATGATTCTGATCAGACAGCCAATAAATTTCTCTATAACACCTTTTCAGTTGCAAATAACCAAACTTTGAATGATTGTTATCTTGAGGTTGGCAATGGTAATGATTATCCAGAGGTTCATTATAAACCATCAACAGAACCGACAAGAGTATTTAGAGATGTTTTGAAATATGTTCAAGCTGTAAATGATTTCAGTGAAAGTACCCTTCTTAACAGGGGCAACTTCGGTACAATATTCCCTTTCATTTATTTTGATTTGACGAAACAGAAACAGGATATCAAAGATGGAATGACAAAACTGACTTTCAAATACACTTTGAGTGCTGCAACAAATGCTGATTACAGTGTGTATGCACTGGTTATGTATGAGCAGGATGTTGAAATGAGAAAGACTGATGGAAAAATCGTCTTGAGATCTATGTAAATGGAATAATTAATTGGAAATAATTAATTAAATTAAATAAATTAAATAATTGAATAATTAAATAATTAAATAATTAAATAATTAAATAATTAAATTAAATGATTGTTTGTATTAAATACAATTTAGTATAAACATATATTATATGACTACTTATCATCCTCATGGAGTGAAACTTTCACAAGGTCAGAAACAAAAGCTAGCAAAAGCTTATGCAAAAAATTCAGCTGTAACATTGAGGTTATCGCATAATGAATTATCTGGTGGTGATCAACTGATGATGACCAAAAGACAAATCAACAAACTGATGAAATCAAATAGATCAGGAAAAGGTTCAGACATCAAGATATCAAAAAATCAAATCAGAAAAGCTGTTGTAGAAGGAGGTTCTCTTTGGTCCAGTCTTTTTTCACTTGGAACAAAACTATTGCCATATGCAACTAAAGCTGTAGCAAAAGCGGCTCCAGCATTGGCCACAGGTGCTCTTTCTTCATTGGCAAGCCTTGGTATTGATAAATTATTTGGAAAGAAACAAAAAGGAGGATTCATTATTCCTAATCAAAACTTGTCCCAACTATTGAGTTATAAAAATTTGTTAAATGTGAGACAAATGGCAGATCTTGTCAATGCGATGCAGTCTGGTGGACAACTTGCTATCAAACCAACAAAAACTCAGTCTGGTGGGTTTCTTGGAACACTTTTAGCAAGTATTGGAATTCCTCTGCTTATGAAAGCCTTGACTGGAAAGGGTTTGCATGTTGAACACAGCCGTCCAAGACGGTCATTACCAGTTCATGTTCCAGATTCCATTGCAATAAATAAAAATAAAAGTGGTGGAAAACATGCTATGATTCCATGGCAATTCCCTCCTGTTTTTGGTACATGGGATAACCCAATAGGCATGGGAATGAAAAAAAAAAAAGAAGAAAAACCAAAGGAAAAGGACTTCTACTGGGCAAAAACAGTCCATTCAATTCAATCCCAATCCTAGGGACAATACTTTAAAATTCATAAACAAACCCTTATCCAACTTTGATTTAATCAATTGGGTGAAACAACTTGGAATAAAACATTTTAGAGGAGTATTTTCAAGAGACAACCTGCCGAGACAAATAAAAAACAATGAATGTGGGATAGTCAATCTTGATTCCAAAATTGGACCAGGTACTCATTGGGTATGTTATCGGAATATGGACAAATACTGTGAATACTTCGACTCTTTTGGTTTAATGATGCCGACAGAAGTTCAAAAATATATGTTGACAAGCGGTAAACAACTTGAATACTCTGGTGATGAGATACAAGAAAGGGATTCAGTCTTGTGTGGATATTGGTGTTTGTACTATCTTCTTGAGAGACAAAAAGGCAGATCTATTCTGAATACAATACACAATTCCAAATTCAATCCAGCAGATGTTAGTGTCAATCACAGATTCATCACAGACTACTTTGAAAATATCTAACTTATATGTATAATGGTGAAATCATATTGTGTTAAACAGAAGAAAGTCACTGAATGTGTACCAGGAAGTGAAAGATATTAAAAGACAAAAAATGGTAGAACAATGTTGAAATGTACTTGTGCTGAATGTGGAATCACAAAGACTAAATTTGTCAGAAATCGGGGAAACTAATAAGCCCGTCTGAAGGGGCGGGCATATTAACAACTGGATTAGATTTGCTTGGTCATGCGGCTCCAATGATTGGTAAAAAGGCATTGCAAGCTTGAAGATATTACGCTTCAGAAGCTCTCAGAAATCCAAAAAATCAACAGTATTTGATTGACAAAGGACTTTCCCTAGCAAAGCCGGCTATTAGTTCAGTTGGAAAAAAAGCATTATTTGATTTAAGTACAAAAATACGTCCAAAGCGTGCTGACAAGAGACAAACCCATAAAACAGATATTAAGGGTATTGATTATACTCGTGGTGGTGCTTTTGATATTCATAAGGTTATTGGCAAGCTTCCTAAACCAAAAGCAGGTTGGACACCTGGAAAGTATAAATATATGGGCCATATAATCCATTGGATGAACAACTGGAATATGATCCATTGACTGGAGAGGTGTTAAAATGGAATGTCCTACCTTACAATAAAGTAGATGAGATTGCAGCTTACCATAATATTTGTTATGACATGAAAAAAGACAAAGGTGATTGTGATAGAACAATGATCAAGTCACTTGATCAGATTCCTTATGGTGAGATGCCAAAATGGGGTCAAACAGCTAGATTCTTAATCGACAAAAAACAGAAATTAGGTCTTGGTGTTCCAAAAAACGGAAAAAGCCGTCGAGTGAAGAAAACTGGCAAGAAAAACTAGCAGATGAATTACATGCACCCATAAAACGAAATTTCACTCGGCGGCGTGTGATTGTAAATAAAATTGATGAAATATGGGCAAGTGATCTAGTTGAAATGCAACAGTTCAGTAAATGGAATAAAGGTTATCGATATCTTCTTATGGTTATTGATGTCTTCAGCAAATATGGTTGGATTGTCCCATTAAAGGATAAGAAAGGTGAATCTGTCACTGAAGCATTCAAAACAATATTCAAGGAAGGCAGAAAACCACAGTATTTATGGGTCGACAAAGGTAAAGAGTTTTACAACAAACACTTGAAGGACTTGCTAGGGAAACATAGTGTACAGATGTACTCAACTGAGAATGAAGAGAAGTCATCAGTAGTTGAAAGATGGAATAGGACAATCAAGTCCAAAATGTGGAAGCAGTTCACTGTTCAAGGTAATACACAGTATTTAGACATGTTACCAAAATTAGTGAAACAGTATAATAATACCAAACATTCAAGCATAAAGATGACACCCGTTGAAGCATATGATAAGAGGAATGAAGGAACTGTTTACTTTAATCTATATGGTGATATGGAGCCATTATCAGCTAAACCGAAATTTAAGGTTGGTGACAAGGTCCGAATATCTAAGTATAAACGGAATGTGTTCGACAAGGGCTATACACCAAATTGGACAGAAGAAGTGTTTACAGTTGCTAAAATCCAATACACTAATCCAATAACATACAAAATAAAGGATCTGAAAGGTGAAGATATTGAAGGGAGTTTTTAGTAACCTGAATTGTTAAAAGCCAGACAGGATGTTTCCGTATCGATAAAGTCATTCGCAGAGACTATAAGAAAAAACAAGCATTGGTGAAGTGGAAGGGTTACAGTGACGAATTTAACAGTTGGATACCAATTAGGGATTTAAAAGAAATATTATAAAGAGAAAATTATCTAACATATATAAGTAGACCTTACAGTATATATACTGTTATTTGCTATTATGTAGCCAAAAATGTGATTGTTTCTGGCTATTATTTAAACACAGGTTGAAAATGAATTAAAAAATAAATTATTATAATATAATATACAAATGCAAAAATATTCCTACGATAATAAAGAATTAGATGTATCAATAGATTGTTATCTTGATGATAAAAATGATTTATGGTTCAGAGGTAGAGACATAGCTATTATTCTCGACTATAAAAATCCACAAAAAGCAATCAAGGATCATGTTTTATCTGATGATAGAATCTTAAGAGACCACAAAATCAGCATAAATTCACGATGTAACAAAACGTTACCTCATGCTGAGACCACAAATTCACGATGTAACAAAACGTTACCTCATGCTGAGACCATCGAAAAAACTTTCAAATGTTTTTTTTATAAATAAATTAGGACTTTATTCACTAATATTGTCTTCTAAAAAACAAGAAGCAATAAAATTTAAACATTGGGTTACATCAAAAGTATTGCCATCAATCAGGAAACAGGGATATTACAAACAGTTTAATGACAGAAGCAATAATATGCTATTAATTGAATGTGAAAATGATCTGCATTATAAGATTGTTTCATTCATCAGAAAGAAATATGAAGACGCATTACTTATTGCCGGATTAGGTGAGAATCAACTAAGCCCAAACATGAGAATCAGAAGTTATAACAAAGGATATATGGCCGGTCAGTGTGATTTGATGTTATTGAATCCAACTGAAAAATACAATGCTCTGTGCCTGGAATTCAAAAGCCCTACTGGCATCTTCGCTGTATTCAATAATCAGCTTAAAATGAAGACAATGTATGAGAAAAATGAATGCCGGTACCTCATGAGTAACTGTTTCGAAGACTTAATCCACGAAATAACTAAACACTTGGAAGAAAGCAGAAGATATCTGAACGGAGAATAATTATTTGCAAACTTTATTGTGATTGTTTCTGCTGTGGTTCTTCATTACTTTGCCACATCCAGGACACTTGTAGTCCTTATTCTGCCATTTTTCATTGACAGCGCATGGTAACTTTTTTTGTCTTCATCAGGAACTCTCCTTGGTCTTTTATTAGCGGATTTTATATAATCATCTGGTAGATCCTCTTTTTTAACATATTCAAATTTGTATAAATAACCATCTTTCTTTGAAATGCCTGATTTACGATACTTAACTCCATCACAAACTCTTTTTATAGTACTAACATTAATTTGAAGATGTTGCTGGACTGCATACAAGCTGTTAAAGTATGAAACCTCATTTGTGGAAATATTAGTCGCTTTTACACATCTTGGATTTATTTGGGTAGTAGCAAATGAATAATCCCGACTTTTTGTTGATTTCATACAATTCTGTTGCTGTGTCATTAGTTGGAGATTGCACAAACGATTATCATCTTTTACCTCATTAATATGATCGATGACTTTATCCTTTGGAATAATACCATTATGACATTCCCAAACAAACCTGTGAACGCTAAATGCTTTTTGACCATTTTGACCATGTTTCCTCACACTACACATCATATAACCATCGTGTTTTTTAGCTCCATTCATAGGCACTTTTTTGATGATATTTATAACCTTTCCATCCTTACCAGAAGCATACAAATCATAAACTGGATGAATGTTGTAAACGCACTCGTTAATTTCAATCTTATTCATTATAATATAGTTTACATAATATCTGTTTAAATAGAAATTTTTATGAAAATGTTTAAAAGTATATAAAAGAAAAAATAATATCTAATATTATATTAATATGAATAAGAAAGATTTCAAAAAACTGAGCAAATCCAAGCTCATCGAAATGTTAATTAAGATGAATAAGAGGCTTGAAAAAATTGAGAAGAAGCCAAAGGTTGTTATAGTTGATGATTACACACCAACCCCCCCCCCCCCCCACCACCTAGAAATAAAAAACTGAAGAGAATAACACAAAGACCAACAGTCAGAGAATTGGTTGATTACTTCGAAAGAAAAAGATTACCAGCACCACCAAAAGAATGGTTGGAAGAAATAGAACAATTGAAAAAGAGACCGGTCCCAACCCCAGAACCAAAAAGGTAGTTCAAAAACCAACACCTAAACCCAGGACTAAGATTATACAAACAGAGAAAGCTCTAAAGGGCTTCACTGAGTCTTATGAAATCAGTATAAAAAATAACAAAGACCCGCTTGCGCAACTGCAAAACACAAGAAAGGCTGTTGCATATAATATTATAAAATTGTTGAATGAAATTAAAGGTCTCAAATTTGTTGAAACACTCAAGGTAACATTTGCAAAAATGACTGACGGAGAAATAGAATACAAAACCGCATATTTCAACAGTGTAGCTCAAACAATTGTGAATAATCTGGAAGTAACTGAATCACTACAGTTGTCAAAAGACCAAATAATGAATAAGATTGCAGTTTGGGTATCTGAAGGTTCTGGTTGGACAATTGAATCTGTTGACAGCCATTATCTTAATGTTGTGAAATATCAACCGATGAGAGGTTCTTCATACATAAAACTGCCAGCAGAAGTACGAAATAAAAAAGGTTTAATTAACTTGAAAAATGAAGATAATGAATGCTTCCGATGGTGCCACATCAGACACCTGAACCCACAAGACAAAGATCCACAGAGGATTAAAATAGTTGACAAAAAATACATTGAAAAATTGGATTACACTGGTATTGAATTTCCAGTAACTAACAAACAGTACAACAAAATAGAAAAACAAAATGAGATCAACATCAATGTATTCGGTTATGAGGAGAAACAACCTTATCCAATATATGTATCAAAAGAGAAATATGCAGACTGCTTGAATCTGCTTCTAATAACTGAAAATGAAAACAAGCATTATGTGCTAATCAAAGATTTCAATAAGTTTATGTACAATCAAACAAAGCACAAAGAAAGAAAACACTTTTGTATGCACTGTCTTCAATGCTTCAGCTCTGAAAGGGTTCTGAATGATCACAAGGACAACTGCATGCAAGTAAATGGCACACAGGCAATAAAAATGCCAAACAAAGATAACAACATACTGAAATTCAACAACTTTCATAAACAACAGCAGGTACCATTTGTGATCTATGCTGATTTTGAGGCCATCACTGAAAAAAATACACGGTTGCCAACCCAACAGTGATAAATCATACACTGAAGCCTATCAGAAGCATACTGATTGTGGATATGGTTACAAAGTTGTTTGTTGTTATGATGATAAATACAGCAGACCAGCAGCAATATACAGGGGTGAAAAGGCTGTGTACAAATTTATGGAAGCTATGCTGGAGGAAGTCAAATATTGCAAGAATGTTGTGAAAAAAAATTTTAACAAACCATTGAAAATGACTAAAGATGATGAAGAGAAATTCCAAAAAGCCAAAGTTTGTCACATTTGTGATAAAAAATACACAGACAAAGATATCCGAGTTCGAGATCATTGTCATATTACCGGCAAGTATAGAGGTTCTGCTCACCAAGATTGTAATCTGAAACTCAGAGTGAACCCAGATGAAATAAAGATACCAGTCATATTTCACAATCTAAGAGGCTATGATAGCCATTTCATTATGCAAGAAATTGGAGCCATTGTTAAGAAGCACACTTACAAAAACAAGAAAGGTGAAGACTGTCAAATGAATATCAATGCTATCCCAAATAACATGGAGAAGTATATGGCTTTCATGCTTGGTAATCACTTGACCTTCATTGATAGTTTCCAATTCATGAGCTCCAGTTTGGAAAAACTTGTCAGCAATCTTCCAAAAGAAGCCTTAAAATACACCTCACAAGAGTTCAAGGGAAAGGATCTTAATTTGATGGCGCAAAAAGGTGTTTATCCTTATGACTATATGGATAGTTTCGATAAATTTAACCAAAAGCTGCCGTCAAAAGAAGAATTCTACAGTATATTGAGTGATGAGCATATATCAGATGAAGACTATGCGCATGCTCAAAATGTGTGGAATACATTCTCAATCAAAAATATGGGCGATTATCATGATCTGTACCTTAAAACAGATGTACTCCTACTGGCTGATGTATTTGAAAACTTCAGAAAAACATGCCTTGAGTACTACAAACTGGACCCGTGTCACTATTTCACATCTCCAGGGCTATCTTGGGACGCCATGCTTAAAATGACTGACATTAAACTAGAGCTTATGGTTGATATTGATATGTTTCAATTCATTGAAAAGGGTATGCGTGGAGGAATCAGTTATATAGCAAACCGATATGGAAGAGCAAACAATAAATACATGAAAGAATACGATGAGAAGGCGCCCTCGAAGTACATCATGTATCTCGATGCTAATAATTTGTATGGTTGGGCAATGAACCAATACCTTCCAACTGGCGGATTCAGATGGATGACACAAAAACAGATCAATAATTTAGACCTGGCTGTGTATAAAGAAGATAGTGCAAAGGGTTTGATTCTTGAAGTTGATTTAGAATACCCCCAAGAGTTACATGATCTTCACAATGACTATCCACTGGGACCGGAAAAGGTCAAAGTGACTGGGGACATGCTATCAGATTATTGTGAAAACATCGCGAAGAAATATAAAATATCAACTGGTCTGGTACATAAACTGATACCAACATTAAGCAACAAAGAAAAATACGTGCTCCATTATAGGAACCTCCAATTATATACTGATCTCGGTTTGAAAATAACTAAAGTCCATCGAGTTCTAGAGTTCAATCAGTCCCCTTGGCTCAGGCAATATATTGATTACAACACTCAGAAAAGAACTAACGCTAAAAATGCTAAAAATGAACAATTCAGTCTTCGGAAAAACGATGGAAAACCTCAGAAAGCGAGTAGACGTCAGATTAGTCACCGATGAAAAGAAACCATTAAAAATGGCTGCTAAACCGACATTTGTTAGCAGTAAAATCTTCAATGAAAATTTGGTAGCTGTTCATAAGATAAAAGAAACACTTACTTTAAACCGGCCAGCATATGTAGGAATGTGTATCCTTGATCTAAGCAAGACACTGATGTACGATTTCCATTACAACTACATTAAAGAGAAGTATGGAAACAAGGCGAAGCTGCTCTTCACAGACACAGACTCATTGACCTATGAAATTGAAACCCAAGACGTCTATAGAAATTTCTGGAACGATAAAGATAAATTCGATAACAGCGACTACCCTGAAAGCTCACCGTATTTTAATAAGTCAAATAAAAAAGTAATTGGTAAATTCAAAGATGAGGCTGCAGGAGTTCCAATTTGTGAATTCATCGGTCTACGATCGAAAATGTATAGCTACATGAAAGACAACCGAAAAGGAGGTAAGACTGCTAAAGGAATTAGGAAGAATATTATTAAGAATAACATCAAACATGAAAATTATAAAGAGACACTATTTGATAATAAACAGTTGCATCATAGAATGAAAACAATCAGAAGCCAAAACCATCAACTAGGAAGTTATGAGATAAATAAAGTATCACTCAGCTGCTTTGACGACAAGCGGTATATTCATGATAATGGCGTGACAAGCTATGCGTACGGACATTATAAAATCTAGCTGTTGACGTCACGTCATAGCTGTGGTGTTTTTATCGCCTCAAACCCACTGATTTGCCTAGTTCAGGATAGTATTGTGAGTTTTGTTGTATATTTAATTTAAATCACTGCCCTCTTTCTGACCCTTTACCCGAAGAATTAGCATATGAGACAGGAATATTTGTTGGGGGGGTTTCCCTTTCGAATGAGTCACCAAACTACGTCACTATGTTTAGGGGATTCTAGATTTTTCGCTTTTTACACATGCGTATTATTTTTTATCTTTGAAAATTTCATTTATGTACCACAAGCATAAAAATGAAAATACAAACGCATATATAAGGGTTGTTTTACACAGATAAAGGGTGGCTTGTATACAAAGTATCTAACGATTGGAAAAAGCGGGGGCCTTTCGTTAGCGAAATGTATTCTTGGCTTGCACGTGACGTCAGAAAAAACTAAAATTAAAAATTTTGAGGTTTTACCTTCATCAGGTTAAAGACATTTTAAAGATATATCTGCTTGCTTGTTTTCACCTCGGTAGCATGCCTAGTTTTGAAAATAGAGCAGTTTAAATTTAGATTTTTTTACAATGCGTGACATCGTGGTTGCGTCTGAGAAACATATTACGTACCTGAAAAAATCGATTTACGTTGTGTTTTCGAGTTCTGAATAACCAATATGTTAACAGAAGTGTCTATGCGAATGTTTTGAAGTTTAGTAGAGAGGAAAAATCGTTTGCGAGAGCAAAAGTGAGCTCCAGATGTTTCCAATGGATTTCTGGCCGCCATGTTGGGGTTCCAGAGAGGAACCCCAGCATGGCGTCTCCATACTAAACACTATAATTTTGAGTGGTACTCTTTGGCAAATAACTCGAGTTCGGAATATCGCGCAACCCAGAAACTTTGATACGTTGTTTATTTATTACTCTTCTACACTATCTCAATTTCTTGACTTAATTTATTGAAAGATAAGCGATTTTATTTTTTATTTGCGTGATACTTGCGTGACGTGCAAGCCAAGAATACAAGCCACCCCGTGGAATAACGAAAAACCCCCGCCGTTATTCCATGGGTTAAAAACACACAAAAAATCACCCTGAGATGGTGTCGGGTTGTTGGGTAGAGCTATAGTTAAGCTTAGGCTTGTCAGAAGTGCCGGTTCAACCTCAAGCCGGAGGGTGAAAAAAACAAATAAACAAATACTTGGCCTCAAGAGGGTCTGATCGGGCCAGAGCGGAGTGGTGGTGGGAATTCAAAAAACAAAAAAAAACCTCTCATGAGGGACGGGTGGTGATTCAAATTCCAAATTAAGTGCCTCATGAGAGGTTCTGGTGGCCACCAGTTTTGCTATTTTTTTCTGCATCTTTAATTGCTTCAACAAATTCAAAAGTAATTTTTCCGAGAATGTCACGCTTGGTGATTTTTCCGAGAAAGTCACGCATTTATAATAAACTATAGATTGCAAAACACGAGATCATTTTGCTAAAACACCCCCTAAATTAATTTTTGCGCTGAAACCCCCAAACACTATACTACTATACTTGGAAATCTTTGTCTTAAAAATCTCTAAAGAATTGCTTTTAACAACGTCTTTCGGAAGTTTGTTCCATATCCTGAGGCTGCGTGGAAAGAAGGAATAAAAATATACATCCTTTGTGGCATTTATATTCAAAAATTTATAATTATGACTAGAACAGGTTCTGGCTCCGCAAATTTTAGACGAGCAAAAGTAACTATTTTTATCAATATCGACGTTGCCATGGCATATTTTATATATTAGATTTAATCTGGCTATTGTTCTTCTTGTTTCAAGACTTGGCAATCCTAGGTAGCTTAACATCTCGGTAACACTAGTTGTGGGTTGGTAGTTGTTTAAACAAAACCGTGTTGCTTTCCTCTGCACACGTTCGAGAGATGAGATGCCCTTTTATTTTATTTTTATTTTATTTTATTAGCTTCGCCAGAGACCTGGCAGGGACACTACAACAGCGGGCGCCAATTACTGTAGGCCCGTCACTGCAAATCCCTCCCCCGTAACCACATTCTAGTAGAGATAGACCACCACACCGGGGACTACGTCCCCTACTCTTTTCGAACAGTGCGTGGGTTCTTTAACGTCCCACAGAATCAATTATGAAGAGTTGTGAGACGGGACCTACGGTTTATCGTCCTTATCCGAGAAGACTAGAAAGTCTAACCATTTGCAGATATCCTTACAAAGGCAGCACCCTGAGTGTTGGTCCGGCCGGGGTTTGAACCCGTGACCTCCCGCACGGTAGTCCGGTGAGCTAACCGGTCGGTTGGGGGTACCAAGCTTTACAACCAAACTCCAATTTTGGGCGAACCAAAGTTGTATATGCAGTTTCCTTCACTGATCGTGAACAGTTCCAAATTTTTCTTTTATTTAAACCAATAACTTTGCTCGCCTTGCCAGAGATGGACGAAACATGCTGGGACCACTTCAGGTTCTTTGTCAAGGTAACACCGAGGTAGGATACAGAATCAACCTCCTTTAGTTCGGATCCACAAAACACGCATTTCTTCAGGGGGGGGGGGGGTGCGTTCTTAGTAGAAATACATATTTTTTTACACTTGGATGGGTTAAACTTCATTTGCCATCTGTCTTGCCAGCATTCCAGATCAAATAAATCAGCTTGGAGTTTATTACAATCATCCTCGCTGGAGATGATACCATACAAGAGACCGTCGTCAGCAAAAGGTCTGACAGAAGATTGTAGATTCTCTGGCAAGTCGTTTACATATAATCAAAACAATAACGGGCCTAGGATTGTTCCCTGCGGGACACCAGATGACACCATGATGGGATTAGATCGACTTCCATCACAAATTACTGACTGGGTGCGCCCTGTTAGGAATGACTCAAACCATTCAAGTAAGTTCTCTCGGATACCATAGTACTCGAGTTTACGAAAAAGACGCTGATGTGGTACTTTGTCAAAAGCTTTACTAAAGTCGAGTATGGCAGCGTGGACGGACTTGTTGTCTTGAATGGTCTTAGCTAAGTCGTGGATGGTTGTTATCAGCTGAGTAACAGTTGATCGTTTGGCTCTAAAACCGTGCTGTAGATCATTAAGTATCTGGTGGAAATCAAGGTGTTTCATGACGTGGCTTTGAACAATATGCTCCAAGACTTTAGATGCGATACAAGTTAGTGATATGGGTCTGTAATTGCAAGAGTCTGACTTCTCACCACTCTTGAAAACTCCGCACACATTTGCATATTCCCACCTAGTTGGTACAATACCAGAACAATTATTTTCCCTTGAAAATATATTTAAAGAAAGCAGTTTCATGTTAGATTCTGTCGTCTCATCCCAACACAAACTCATCCGGTTACAGAAATTTGCATATCGATAGCAAGATATTATGCATGGATTTACTACTTAAAATGCCGAATAAAGGTAGCTTTTTTCGCGAAACAACGGTTAATCCGAGAAAACATCCTATTCACAATCCACAGTTTGACCTTCAGCGGTGGTTATTTTATTTCCAAGTGTTTACGGTACATATATTGGTGATAGGTGCGACCGCTGTTACCTTTGTTTACCTTCAAAATGGCGAATATTTGTTAAATTCGTGAAGCTCTGTACGGCGCGCATTGGAGGGTGCCCAAAAATTTTATTCTATACGTTTTGACATTGATATTAGTACTTTTTCATAGACTCGATCCTAGATCAGATCCCACATTTGAGAAAAACCAAACATCATGTTAGGGCATGATGTTATTTATGTCGATAGAATGCCCTATTATACTCTTAATCCGCACATATCTGTTGATCCGATGGTGGTTTATCACGTGGCACAAATTACGGCATTATACCCAATTACGTTGAAGGGCGTAATTGCCCGTGAATATAAAACAGAAGATACGCTTAAACTATTCCCTCTTGCTTTCATGCACCATTACGGCCATTATCCCTGTTGGAAAAAAGACAACTTTTCAGGCAAGTCTTATTTACTTTCTTGTGCCTTTTACCGGATTGTGGTCATATGAATCAACAATAACGTTTTTAAATAAGGGAGTGACTCTCGGTAAATGCTCGCGGCATGGCAAAGCCAAAGGTATTGATCCTTGGCCATTCTTTTATCCGCCGCTTAGAAAAATTTGTTGCCACATGCTCCCAAGTTAACCACCAATTTATGTTAGATGAAGCTGCCATGTTTCAATGGCATGGTGTCGGGGGAAGAACTATAGCTAAAACGATGCGGCACGACCTTCATGTGGTCGCTTCGTTTGCTCCTGACATTGTGATCTTACAGTTGGGAACAAATGATCTTTCCCGGCTTGACCCACTTGTCGTGGGGTCTTCTTTGGAGGATCTAGTGCGTCTTCTGCACGATCACTTTAACGTTAAGGTAATTTATGTCTGCCAGACCATTTATCGGGGAGCTGACCAGGTGGCTTTCAATGTGCGTGTCCGCGCGCTCTCCAAATATATGAAAACATTCCTAGAGCCACTCCCTTTTTCTTTTTTGTGGGGACACCGAGGTTTTTGGAACACAACTCAGACTTTTCTTGGCCGTGATGGTGTACACCTCAATAAGCAAGGGCACTATAAATTGTATCGTAGTTTACGGGGGGCTGTTTTAAAGTCATTGCGTCTATATGCAAAGGTCAGCCACTGAGCTCGTCCTCTTCGCTTTAATATATATTTTTTTTCTGTATCACTGAGCTTATGTATGCTTTTACGCCCAGCCGTGTTTTTATAGCCGATTTATCAGCTTTGTTATCTTGTGTTGGCGGTAATTTGCCACATACTGACATTGCTGTTCTTGACGGCATTTAACATTTGTTGGCTGATCTACCTAGCCACATGTCTGCACAGTACATACGTGTGCCTTTGTTATACCGGCTGTGGTCTTTGTTTATTGTTTGCTTGCAGTTACCGTATGAGTGTACAACCCTTTTGACCGCCTACATTTTAGGTGTGTCCAATGCACTCGGTATTACTGTCAATGCATTTTTTGTTTTTGTTTTGGTTCTCAATGGAAATGGGCCTTTTTTCGCCTTTTTCATGCGTTTCGTGATACAGTGACCCTGTTGAACAGAAACCAGAAGTTCCCTGTTTTGCATACCATGCATTTTTGTTTTGCGATGACTTTAATTCGGCCCCCACCGCAACAGTTTTCCGGGCTATGTTATTTCCTTCCTGACTTTCTAATACATTATCTGTGGTTTCGCTGTCATCTAACATTTCTCATTATGTACAGTAGTTATTTTCTTATTGTTGCATCATGCCGCCTAAGAAGCGAAACGCTGGTCCTCCCACTACGCGTCGCTCAAAGCGTCCTCGGCTTGCCGCTCCCGCTTCGGATGTTGCAGAAACAGGCCCTACTGCCGTAGAAGCACCTGATCAAGAGGCAGGGATGATCACGCTGAATATTCAAGCCCTGCAGAGCACTATAGCAGCCGCTGTCTCGCAAGCTGTCTCCGACGCCATGGCGAATTCTACCATGCACGAAACCAGTACCACCCAGCGCAACAACCCTTCTTTGGTGCCACTAGCAGCACCCGATGCTCAGGTGGACCGCTTGGTCGACAACGAAATATCAGCGATTACGACCCATGCAGGTGCAGCGCTTCAAAGACATAACGCCCGAGGCAGACGAGTTACCAACACCGGTGCCACTGAACCTTCTGCCGGAGAGTTGGTCGCTCGTGTGAGAGATTTATTAGGCTCGGCGTTAACGGCTGGCTCTAACAAATCCTATCACCGAGCGTGGAGCGTTTTTCACAGTTTTCACAAACGTTTTTATGGGTCATCACCTCTCTCCTTGCCCTTACCGCCTCCCCAATTAGCTCTCTTTATCGCTTATTTATCGGCTAAGAAATTCGCCCACTCTACGGTAACCTCCTATTTGTCGGCTATTAGTTATGTCCACAAATTGAAGGGCTATCAAGACCCCACTAAAACGTTCTTGATCCATAAGCTCTACAGCCTCAAGCCGCCAGCGCCTGGCTGATTTTCGTTTACCTATTACTAGACCGGTGTTACACGAGCTCGTTCGATCTCTCAGACACACCAACTCTTCGGCTTTTCAACGCTGTCTGTATTCCGCCCTGTTCTTGTTGGCATTTTACGGCTTCTTTCGACTTGGTGAACTGGCGGCTAAGAGTGCGACTTGGGGTGTCTGGAAAACTCAGACCTAGAAAACTCAGACCTCAGACCTCAGACCTAGAAAACTCAGACCCCCCCAAACTGGAAAACTCAGACCCCCTCATAACTATACAAATTTTCAAAGTCAAATAAACGTGGGCAAAATGAATTATCGCCATTCAGTGGGCTGAAATGTTACACCCTCTATTTATCGCAGATAACAAACACTTCACCTTTGTCGTCTCATGTTATTATAATCGGCTCCGGAGCACGATAACCTAGAAAACTCAGACCCACCCAAACTGGAAAACTCAGACCCCCTCATAACTATACAAATTTTCAAAGTCAAATAAACGTGGGCAAAATGAATTATCGCCGTTCAGTGGGCTGAAATGTTACACCCTCTATTTATCGCAGATAACAAACACTTCACCTTTGTCGTCTCATGTTATTATAATCGGTTCCGGAGCACGAGAACCTAGAAAACTCAGACCCACCCAAACTGGAAAACTCAGACCCCCTCATAACTATACAAATTTTCAAAGTCAAATAAACGTGGACAAAATGAATTATCGCCCTTCATGAGGGGGTCTGAGTTTTCCAGATTGGGGGGGGTCTGAGTTTTCTAGGTCTTGTGCTCCGGAGCCGATTATAATAACATGAGACGACAAAGGTGAAATGTTTGTTATCTGTGATAAATAGAGGGTGTAACATTTCAGCACACTGAACGGCGATAATTCATTTTGCCCACGTTTATTTGACTTTGAAAATTTGTATAGTTATGAGGGGGTCTGAGTTTTCCAGATTGGGGGGTCTGAGTTTTCTAGGTCTTGTGCTCCGGAGCCGATTATAATAACATGAGACGACAAAGGTGAAGTGTTTGTTATCTGCGATAAATAGAGGGTGTAACATTTCAGCGCACTGAACGGTGATAATTCATTTTGCCCACGTTTATTTGACTTTGAAAATTTGTATAGTTATGAGGGGGTCTGAGTTTTCCAGTTTGGGGGGTCTGAGTTTTCTAGGTCTTGTGTTCCGGAGCCGATTATAATAACATGAGACGACAAAGGTGTCAACTTTGACACTTTTATTTGATTTTGATTAAAACCGCCACTTTACAGGAGTGGCCAAAAATGCCAATCATGAGTAAATATTTGTTACGTTCATGCCATATCATCTCCAGCAAACTAGTTCGACGCCACGCAGAGCTCCCATAAACTCGGAACTCGACATTGTATCGGCATAAAACCAAACATCATGTTAGGGTATGATGTTATTTATGTCGATAGAATGCCCTATTATACTCTTAATCCGCACATATCTGTTGATCCGATGGTGGTTTATCACGTGGCACAAATTACGGCATTATACCCAATTACGTTGAAGGGCGTAATTGCCCGTGAATATAAAACAGAAGATACGCTTAAACTATTCCCTCTTGCTTTCATGCACCATTACGGCCATTATCCCTGTTGGAAAAAAGACAACTTTCCCGCCCTCCTCTCCCTATACCATACCATCTGTTGGATTAACATTTATGTTCTGCATAGTATAGCTATCTTGTAGTGGGCGCCTTTTTCGCCCCACCTTTGCTGAACATGATATTTTATTCACTATTTACAGTGTCAACTTTGACACTTTTATTTGATTTTGATTAAAACCGCCACTTTACAGGAGTGGCCAAAAATGCCAATCATGAGTAAATATTTGTTACGTTCATGCCATATCATCTCCAGCAAACTAGTTCGACGCCACGCAGAGCTCCCGTAAACTCGGAACTCGACATTGTATCGGCATAAATAGCTTTTAACTATAGGCATGTCATGCGTCGCTCATTCCGGAGTTTGGCGGGAGGTATTTAAAAGAATTTATAACTCCGTCATTCTTTGACAGAATACAATTGTTAAAGCTTTAAAATACCGAGGAAGGATGAAACGTCTGCACGTAAAACATTCTGCTCGTTGTAATAAAAAGTGGTGTTTTGGCGGCGTCCGACATTTATAGCTTTATTTCAGAGTCTCCTAAGGCAAATTAGCCAGTTTTGAGGTCACCTTGAAAATCGTCCCGCAAAAATTGAAAAATATGGAATTGGTCCAGACTAATGTGATATTTGTGCATTGTTTATAACAGTTGACTTTCACTGAAAAAATGAGACCAGTGAAGGTCCAAAATTTGCCTTATCCGTTCTTACGCGGACAGCTCTTAAGTCGGGTATACGTACATAATAATAATAATAATAATAATAATAATAATAATAATAATAATAATAATAATAATAATAATAATCACTTTATTTAAGTCTCAAATCTATTTAGCCAAGCACAGATGCTCGACTAATTGGGGAGACTAAATCAAATCAACTCTAAATAAATCAAATCAATGTTGGTTTTTGGGGAGAGGGGGAAACCGGAGTACCCGGCGAAAAACCTCTCGGAGCAGAGTAGAGAACCAACAAACTCAGCCCACTTATGACGCCGAGTCCGGGAATCGAACCCGGGCCACATTGGTGGAAGGCGAGCGCTCTCACCACTGCGCCAACCCTGCTCCCCATACGTATCTCTTTGTAAAGTGCCTTTGTATATTTTATTTTCATATATATGCCATACTTAAGACAATATCAAATCTGAACGTTCCGCAGAACTTTGATATGTTTATTTCGAACATCTGCGTTTACCCGCTTCATCATGGCGCTATCCATTTTACAAGAAAATCAGTCAGAAGGTATTACCTTCCATATTTAAGGTATATTACAAAAGTGACAGATAAAAAAGATATTACACGGGCGCGCGGAGATATTGTAGATTATATATTTTTATTGTAGATTTTTTTTTAATAGTTTTATATTTCTATTTCTATCGACTTAATATTTTTATAATTTTCAGGATTTTTAACATTGTAATTAGGGCTTCCGTTGATAACAGTAATTTGTCTTTATAATTACTGAAGGAATTACTCTGTTTAAATAAAAGTATCTACTACTACTATTACTACTGCTACACGAAATTTCTCTTCGAGAGTTGAAAAACATTTCACGAATGAGAGTATCGAACGAGTGAAATATCTTTCAACACGACAACACGAGAAGAGAAATTTCTTTCCTCCAAGCGGCCATTTAATGTTCTATTTATTATATAACCGTCAATAAAATACCAAACCATTTCACTTTCGCTGCGAAAGGCGCGATTTATTATGTACCATAGCAACGGTGATCTTTTCACTTGTGAAGATAACATGTTATTTTCACGTGTGAAGATATCATGTTTTCGCGCGAAAGCTCACCTGGTATTTCATTGATGTTTATATAATAAAAAACAGTTAATCGAGACACCTCTTATTCAAAATGTTGTGTTTTTTTTAGTAATTAGCCTGCCTGGAAGAAATAGTAAAGACAGTGAAAGGTGATTTTAAGAGGAGACCCTCCAGGTATCGCTCAGCAATGACTAATGAGATTGCCCATACCTTTCTACGCAAGAAGAAACAATCTGGTTTGCAGTGCCCGTCAGTGAATCTATTGTAACAGTGATAATTCGGCATTCTGGTGCAGTTGCTTCAGAAAGAAGACAGTCCGTCACCTCATCGTTTCTCTTGTTTTCATATTAACAATTCTTCCTTATGCCATCTATTTCTAATCAGAGATCCAGCAGTCTTCTGACATTTTCAATTAATACAAAGATCGCTTGCTGACGGACTTCCCACGAGGCTTCAATTGTTTCATGGACTTTTTTTTAATGAGTGAAAAAATGTTCCCCAGGCTTCACATTTTAACCGGTTTGAAACAAGTTGTGAGTAGTCACAACTGCATCTGAGGAACGAGCTTACTGTGAACGCCCTGTTTGTGTCTGAAAACGTTAGGTGTCTTTTGTGGTCAGTCAATACAATAGGCTGTTAGTTTATGGATCCAAGACCCCCACCTCTCCCTAGTTAACTTGCTGGACGGGAGATTGTAGTTTGCTCCTAGACTTTAAAGTTAGGTAATTTATTAAATGCCAAATTTTCCTTAAACTTCATCTTTTAAATGGTTCGAAATAAAAAGAAATCGTTAAAAGAGTCGACGTGACCAGTCACAAGGGCGTTTAGGGAACAAGCTTATTACTGCTCTGAATACAGAGTTGGCACTATGTAAGCCGCTGCTTTGTTTGAGCCTGAAAACTTTATATTTCATATATGGCATAATCAGTTAATGGAAACGTTAGCGAGTTAATGGCCAAAGAAGCCCCCCTCTCAGTAATGCTATCATAAAATCCATTGTTCGTTGAAGAGACATTCTTCGCGGTTTAACTAAGCCAACTTCCACATGTTTAAGTACAATTCAAGTTAATTCAAGACTATTCTTGACTTCTACAAGCCTAACTATGAGAGACGTTTCGTGAAAAGACAAGGTAAGAGACATTCTTCGCGGTTTAATTAAGCCAACTTTCACATGTTTAAGTACAATTCTGTTAGTTCAAGACTATTCTTGACTTCTACAAGCCTACTTATGAGAGACGTTTCGTGAAAAGGCAAGGTAGTTCACACCAGGTGAAACCAGGAGCAGAGTTTTTATCATGTGAAGGTCCAATTTGATGCAAATTACCTGCATCCCTTAAAATTAACACGAGAGCAGTTTCACTGTCTATAACAGAAGTAGAAGGCTGAACGCCGCTGCACAAATGTGGTGAGTTAACTATTTCATGCTATTTGGTAACGATATACAACTGATCACGGATCGATATAGGACGAAATTAACTCGAAAACATTGTTTGACCATATGATTTCACAATTTCATTTTATTTTATGTTACTGTCTTCAGTTTCTGAAAACAATGTGATGGTGCCGTGGAGATTCCGTTTATAATCCTTTTTCTACATTTTAATTCTGACTTCGAATGGACTCTGGGCATAAAACATAATCTATTTTTGTTAGTGTCTACAGTTTCTTCTTTTTTTTCTCTTACGGGGGAAACGAGGAAAAACAAAACTATAGACTGCAACTAAAAACAACTATTGAAGAAAACTTCTGGCCGGCTTACATCAACTGTAGACCCAAGCAGTCATAAAAAAAACAAGTTTTACATCGCGTTTGTTACACTATTTTACAATTGTGAAACTCTAAGGAATATTTTCGTGGGTGT
The DNA here is from genome assembly GCA_016490735.1 of Pachyseris speciosa. Lineage (NCBI taxonomy): Eukaryota > Metazoa > Cnidaria > Anthozoa > Scleractinia > Pachyseridae > Pachyseris > Pachyseris speciosa. The sequence continues at coordinate 493,216 of JAEMWC010000595.1, forward strand.
CTAGCGCACGTACATCTTACAGTTTAGCAAATCAAGAGAACAAAATCGAAGACAAACCAAGCAAGGCCTCTTACGCCATTTACCTTTAGAACAACTCGTAGATTAGTAATGTTTTCACCGACAGTCTTAAGTCTGTATGTCCTTGTAAAGTGCCATTGTATATTTTATTTGTCATATGCTACACTTAAGATAGTATCAAATCTAAACGCTCCGAAAAAATATAATATATTTGTTTCGTGTTTATATATTTATTTTGTGTTATTTTCGTAACGGTACTATCGATTGTGCAAAAAAAAGTCAACTGAGAGTTACTAACTTCCATATTTTTCACAGCGATCGGTCTATTGGAGGTCGCTAAAAAGCAGATTGCAAAAGTGAAAGATGAAGCATTTCATCGAGACATCACTCATTTAACATTATGTGTGTGTTTTAACTAATTACTGAAACATTTTAGTACTCGACGTTTCGGAGTTATCATGACGCCATTATCAAGAGAAAAATTAAGTATAAGAAAGCGAATATTTAAGGAGGCTAAAGCTGAAAATTTACATACTAATTAGATGACTAAACAAACGCTTTAGCCCAAATTGAGTCAGTTTGCGCGTTCAGTAATTCGCTTTCTTATACTTATTTTCTCTTGATAATGTCGTCATGATGACTCCGAAACGGCGAGTAATTTTCCATGTTTTCGCTTTAAGAAATCTCTCTTTTTTTTTTCACAAATTAGCCTGCGACTACATATCATAAGGAGGAAAAGGCGATTATAAGAGGAGACCCTCAAGGTATTGCTCAACAATGACTAATGAGACTGCCCCATACCTTTCTACTCAAGAAGAAACAATCTGGTTTGCAGTGCTCCTCAGTGAAACTATTGTGACAGTGATAATAAATGGCTTCACTCTCCTCCTCTTTGCAAGAAGCCGTCAGTTACGCAAGCGCAGTAAATACCTGATAATATAGCTATAGGAGCCGTAACAGGGCCTTTGGACGTATATGCTTTACAGATGGAGCTCGTATTTAGCTGGCAATACTTCATGGTTTCAGTCGCAAATGGCATATTTCCAAAATCTTCAATTCTTTGGCTAATCTTTGCTTACTATCTTTGGAGCGCCTTCATGCCACACTTTACCCTTTGAAGCATCTCTGTTTTACTGAAGAACGGTTTTACTATAAAACCATAATTTGTAGCTGGTTTCTTGCTTTACTTCTAGCATCTGTTAACAGTGTCTTATATGTGTATTCAACATTAGGTAGTTATTATCTATGGACATCCATAATTGTACTCACTATTTTAATACTTACATTTTGTTATGTCATTATAATTGTAAAAATCAAAATCACTCCCCCTCCCCGCCATTCTGGTGCAGTTGCTTCGGAAAGAAGACTGTCCGTTACCATATTCATAGTTACTCTTGTTTCCATATTAACAATTCTTCCTTACGCCATCTATTCAGTCATTTTTGATGACTTGTGGAGTGAAGTGTTCATTTATCTAACAGTGTACGCGCTATATTATGCGAGTTCTTTAGTGAATCCTTTGATATACGCCATTAGAATGCGAGAGTTTAGGAAAGCAATGCACAATCAACTGTTGTGTAGAAAGACTGCAACATTAAGGCCTAGCCAGCCTATTGAACTTCGCGCAATACAACATGGGATGCCACTTGACAGCGGTTGTATCAGCATTGTGGACTCGAAACTTTAAATTCAGCTCTGGCCTTTGTTGCTTTTTTGGTGATGAATGTGATGCAGGTAAGAGACTAGGAAACAGCAAATCTTGCTGCTTTCTTTGCATGAACTTTTGACGAGTTTTCAAATGACTGTCAGTCCTAAACCCAAAACAGTTGCTACAGCCAATAAGAACAGAAACAGACCGAGACAGTGCATTTGAATGAGCCAATCAGAAATCGAAGCAATATAATGCAGCCGACGTAAAGCGCGAGGAAATGCGCATGTGCAAGTCGTGATTGGTTTTGGTTTTGCTTCTCATTGGTTGAGAAAGTGGCGTGAGTTTTGCTGGCCAATCACAGAACAAAGGAAGAGAAAATTAAAGCAAAAAAATCTTTTTCTTTCGATCCAGTTTAGTTCATTCAGTTCATTTTTATTTCAAACTATTTACGAAGTAATTACATGGCAAAAAAGTACAAGTTACCAACGAAACTACACTTTCCAACAGACGCGTGTTTCTATGTCATAAATTTATGGCTGAGATGACTGACACCCGTGACCACCAATATCGTGCTTGGTGTCCACTGTTGTACAAAGAACTAATCTTTATAATCTTAGACCTAGTTCTTCTGACCATACAATAAGTTCATGAGAACTAAGAGATCAGAGATCTTTTTTAAAATTTTAAATATTCGTCATTTAATACACTACAGTGTGTAATTGCTTTAATATAGCATTATTACTAGTTATAACTGTTTACGAGAAACAATTACGTTTTAGCCATTAATTAGTATGACGTCTTTTTGTATCGCATAGGTGTCGCCCCTACGGGGAAAATCTAACAATTAGCAATAAAGTGTTTAGTGTCGTTAGCTATAAAAGGGAAAAATAATTATTCAAGTCAGTCGTTTTTCATCGTTTGTCAGTTTTAGTTTTCATACGTATTCAATCAAGTTTATAAGAGTTTAACATTAGGATTTTTTCGCTAGGATTGTAGTTTCGTTTTCGCTTTCGTTTCATTTGTATAAACTGTAATAGGTTAAGATATCGTCAGAACAATAACTGCTTGTTAATTCAGTTATCTGCAAGAGAGTGGAATAAACGATATTTATTTATGAGTTTGTTCAAATTGTGAGGAAACACTTTTTGTATTACATGAGTGGCCTTTGTAACACGAAGAGATAGATTTCAAAGTCAGTTTCTTCCACGGAAAAGAAACTAGTATTCTAATATTCGTCACTTATGTATCCGTCGTGATATAATTAATACATAGCTTTAATGTAGCATTATTGTTAGTTATGACTGCGTGTTAATTCAGTTATCTGCAAGAGAGTGGAATAAACGATATTTATTTATGAGTTTGTTCAAATTGTGAGGAAGCACTTTTTGTATTACCTGGGTGGCCTTTGTAACACGAAGAGGTGGATTTCAAAGTATTTCTTCCACGAAAAAGAAAATTGTGTTATTTCCTGGTGATTTTTCGCATAAAGAGAATGATGAATCTTGAAAAAGTTACATTTACTTTTTCAAGTTGCAATTAGTTTCCTCCTTTTCATCCGCGGCCATAGACAACCACAAATAGTTTCAACGCTCATATTACTGTAAGAACTTCGTGGGAAAACTGCCAAATTTGTCAGATGTTCCACTGTTGCAAACAGATGTTTGGGGTCAGATCCACGTTACGTGGCAGAGCCCCTTTAACCTCTGTGCATGTTGATGTGGCTGTGACAAGTTCTGAGTGCTCGTGTAAACGACTACTAAGTGGCGAAGTAAGTTAGGATTATTTTGAGGCAACTAGGGAATATGTGTTTTATTCACCCGAGTGCTCAGACCGAGGTGACTAAATCACATATCCACGAGCTGCCTCGAAATAACCAGCTAATTCTCTACATGGGCGAGGCTTAAACATTGTCCAGCGAAAGCAAACTTCTGCACCCAATAAAATGCATTACCAAACGGGGTTCCAACATTGTAAAACGGTATGAGCAGCATGTTAGTTTTTCGTTTTTGACACTCAGTTCTAAAAGTAACTTTTGTATCTGGATTTACTAAAACGTGATTAAATATGAGTGCTAAAATAGCTTGACAATAGAACAAAGCTTCCGAAAAAATGCGCATTGAGATTTTGATGTGGTGACGTGAGCTCTCTTTGGAATATTTCAATGTCATCCACACACTTCACGTTTTGATCATCGTACAAGAACCACTAGATCAAACAGCAATCCGATGACTTTTCTTCTCCACTCTGTTTAAATATTATTTTTGTAACTTAAAGGACTGCTATAACCCTGATGACCCGCGTACCTGGCATACTATATGCTTCAGTTGTAATGCCTCCTGCAGTCTCGTGCTATCTCAGGCTCTTTTTGAGATTTTTTTTTTTTTTTTTTTTTTTTTACTTTAAACAACTCGACTCTCCAATAGTTTATTTGTTTTAAGTGTTGTTGTCGAGGTTTAACTTTGAGAGTGTCAAGAAGACGGCGGCATTAAAAAGGAGACTGAAACTGAAAGCTTACAAGAGGGCCATTGCATTTGTCGCTGTAGAGTACTAAGAACTACCGACAAGGAACAATGAACGAATCCCACAGTTTTATAATAATAACAATAATAATAATAATAATAATAATAATAATAATTTTAGGTCCAAAAGTGTCTTATCCATGTTTTTCTTTTTATTACTATTGATAGTGCTAGTTTTTATATATATTTTAAATTTTAAATTTATAGCTCTAGCGCCCCGTCATACTATTTTAATTGTATATTGCACACAAAAGTTTCAACTGCTGCATAATAATAATAATATTTAATACTTATATTGGGCTTTTTTTCTATAAGAATAATCAAAAGCGCATTACAGTTAGCATAGTAAAACTACTGACTAATCTTAAAAGTTAAAACCTAAAACCTAAAACCCTAACAGAATTTAAAATATTAAAAGCTTTAAAACTAAGCATTAAATTTAAGAAAAGGCGTGAGAAAATAAAAAAGTCTTCACTAAACTCTTAAAAGTATTAATGTCCTTAGCTTGTCTCACTGAAAGAGGAAGGCTGTTCCATAAGACTGGGGCTGCAACCATGAAAGAGTGATATCCCATCACAGTCTTTTTCGTTTTGAACCTAGGACTTGCCAGCAATATGCCATTATCGTTTCGACGCAAATGATAAATGGAAGGCGGTAAGATAGAGACTAGATTCTTAAGATAGCTAGGAGCTAAACCCCAAAGTATCTTAAATGTAATAAGAAGAATCTTAAAATCTATACGTAAGCGCACAGGTAACAAATGAAGTTCCCTAAGTAAGGGGTGATATGACAGTACTTAGGTGCGCAATAAACTAACCGTGCACTAGCATTCATGACTCTTTGTAATTTCCTAATTTGATATTCCGCAACCCCATACAATAAGCTATTGCAGTAGTCCAATCTACTTGTAATGAACGCGTGGACAAGCCTTTCAGTAGACTCACAAGACAAATACTTTCTGATATGCCGAATATTGTACAGATAATAAAAGGCACTTCCACAAACTTTAGTCACGTGAGTGGACACATCCGAATGGGAATCGAACCAGGCACCCAAATTCACACTAAAGAGACAGAAGACACCTCAGTATGACCAAACTTGATCTTGTCAACAGTCACCCTCGATAACTGACGTTCTCTGTCATTTAGCGACAGCTTATTATCCCACATCCACGCGCGAACATCATTATTACAGTTTTCAATCGCATTCACAGCCTCAGCCTCACTGGTGCTATCCGCGTGATTAAACGATATACAGCTGTTTCGGGAAAGGTTGTCCAAGGAAGTCAAAAAGCGTACGCGACAATCCCGAAAGGTAGTCTGGGACATTGAATATTCTTTCGAAACGTCCAGAACTGGCGAGGCCGCAACCATACAGTGAAGACATGCGATAGCGTGCAACGTGGATGAAAGAGTTTTCAGGATACAGTGTAGACGAAGTAGCAGCTGCTCTGTACATGACGCCAAAAACATTCCAGCCTGTGTTAAAATTCCTTGATTCTGGAGAAGTAAACGCACAAAATTTCCGACGACCAATAAATAGTTTTATTGTGCATCCGCACGTGGAATTCGTAATCATGGAAGCGGTACTGCAATGTCCAGATGGAACGCTTGCAGAGATCTCACACAAAATTCAGGAACAGACAGGATCAGAGCCTGGTATTTCTAGCGTTTTGCTATATTTGAATCGGAATCGCTTCAGCCGAAAAAACGTTTGAAAAGGATTTATTGGTAGCCCGTCAATTACAATTTCCCGACTGAAAATGCAAATCAGTTCAACAGATGTTTTCATTAATTTATGAATATTTTGTTCTTGTTAACTGCTCTGTCGTAGATACAGCCTCATCAGTGCGAGAGCAGAAGTGAAGCTTCTGGCGCAGACCACGTATATCCTTCTTTTGTTATGTTCTTTTAGAATGCGCAAACGTACGTTCACACGATCTCCTTCCATCGCGCTGAAACACTATAAACTCCAGGCCTAGCCCTGCCCATCATGCCTTTAGATATTGTCGCATACGCTTTTCTCTTCTTTAGGACAACCTTTTCCGAAACAGCTGTAAATAGCTCTGTATCATCTGCGTAAGTGTGAACAGATGGAACATGGAATTTCAGTTTGTTAGCGTGTGGGTGTGATGCGAGGGAAACAATAAAGGGGAATAAACCTTTAATATTCCCTTGGGGTTAATATTAGCCGTTCTTTGTGTCCTCACGCAACGCTCCTCCTCACAAAGAACGGCTGCGAAGGAGACTACCAGCCACCAGCTTTTCAGATAGATGTTAATTGGCGGGCCTTATTCAATACAGACTAAGTTGAAAAACAAACAGAAACGAGGGCATGTGGAAAATCTGAAGCTTATTACCTTGTAATATTTCAGGCAACCCAATCGTAGTATGTGAAACCTTGGGTTATTTACAGATTTCAAGCTGTAGATATAAAATAGCATGTATCTTTATGCTGTGGTTTCCTCAGTTCTCCCGCGCACTCAACAGCCTAATTTCGGGGTATTTACCCATAAAAATTGCGCAGTCGAGTTTTAGATGTTCCTATAAGCCATATCATAGAGATTATTGGGGGAGCAGGGATGGCACAGCGGTGAGAGCACTCGCCTCCCACCATTGTGGCCCGTCATATGTCATACGACTTCATATGTGGTTTGAGTTTGTTGTTGCTTCTCTTCGCTGCTCCGAGGGTTTTCATCCGGGTGCTCCGGTTTTCTCCTCTCCTCAAAAAGCCAACAATTCTAAATTCCAATTCAACCATGAATGCTCGACCGTGTAAAGGGGCACTGTTGCGTTATCTGGATAAATCCAAACCTGAATGTATTTGTAACCTTCAACAAAGTTTGCACTTTCCTTCCATAGTACTTTCTATTATTAAACATGTGAGTGATCATCGCAGTTAGGAAAACTACAGTAGTAAAAAATAAATCCTGAAAAAAAAAAGGGTTGTACAGGATTCGAACCCACGACCTCTACCGACTGAGCTAACAATCCATCTGGAAGCTGGCGGTTTTATTGGTTCGTAATATACCCGTGAGTGGTGAATATATGAGAATGAATATATGAAAATCATATATTTTAACTGCGCATAATTGATTGAATAAGTGGATGATCATCGCAGTTATGAACACTACTTAAGAAGTAGTGAAAATAAAGCCTGAAAAAAATTCAGGATTGTATGGGATTCGAACCCACGACTTCTGCGATACCGGTGCAGCGCTCTACCGACTGAGCTAACAAGCCATCTTGTAGCTAGTGGTTTTGTTGGTTCGTAATATACCCGTGAGTGGTGAATATGTGAGAATGTATGTATGAAAATCATTTGTATATGATTTTCATATCTTCATTCTCATAGTACTTTTGATGCGCATTCAGACTATTTGCGATTGTCTGTTACCCCGTAAGATGAGGAGGAAGTGCACTGCAACTTGAAAAAGTTAGGTTATCCTTTTCAAGTATTGTCATCGTGTCTTATTAAAAATGATGAAACAAACGATGATGTTTACAGCATCGAAACATGTCTTACAAAAAATTAAAGAATGTCGTCATCGGGACACGGTTTGGAAGGTTTCTGTGAGAACCAGGGTTACCAGGCTAGAATACAATTTGCATAAAAATCTCCTTTCTACGCTGAAACGTTTAAGAAAACGGTTTTGAAGTTATTAGTAATGTAAAAAACAAAAGGGTTTCCTAATGCACGCACACTCACTCATGTTTTGGGATGTACAATGTAGCATCATTGTTGTTTGCATTTGAATCGTAGAAGATTTTTTCTAAAACAGTCAATTTAAGATGACACATAATTATAACATCCAAAGCAAGATTGTTGCCTGAAGATTTAAACCTTGCATGGTCTAATAGGGCACCGAGAAGTCTCCAAACTAACTAGCTGGATGTAAGGCCGTTTTCCGGGTGTTTGTTATATTCGAGGCTCCAATGTGATAGCTGTTTATACGAATAACTAATAGCTCACCTGGTGCGGCAATGGGGTTTAATTTTGCTTCAGGAACACAAGAGATCGCGTGTCTATGGCCAGCGTTTCAATTTATCTTTCATTTTAGCATCCCACGCGTGTAAATGTATTATATGCGGTAAACAAGCCGCTGACATAATAACACGTTTAACCTGGTTTCACAGTAATTATGGCTGTCAACTATAATTTCTATTTTAATGTTCCAAAATAAATACGGCTGGAACTAGATTTAAAACAACAGGTATAAAAAAGGAGAAAACAAAACTGCTGTAAATTTGAAATTTGGGGCATAAGTAAAGCAGAGTTAGTCATTAGTGTGTAATTTTTTTTTTTCAACAAATGCAACCGATTACTTTACCCACATAAATGTACTTCACCGTCATAGAGCTGTCCTAACACAAAATTAACTACAACACGGCCCATAGCACTTATTTTCTTACTAGGCTCTATTCTTGGACGTTGGGTATGGCCAGTGATTTAGGAATAGTTTGGTATAGTTTGATTGGTTGGGTCGGTAGGTAGGTAGGTAATCTTTATTTAAGCACGTTAAAATTCATTCATTCGGATTCTCCAGCCTCAGGAAAAAGGAAAATCTTTCGATCGCTGCTGTTTTAAATCTGAAAACAAAAACCGGTCTAGAATGGTAAACAAAGTAAGCCGCAAGGGCTGTGACTCCTTTTGATAATGCCCATAAGGTCTGCGAATCATAGTATACTCTACAAGACTTAGGTTTCTATAGACGTTGTCTTCCAATTATACAAAGGTTTCTTTTTACGAGGCCCGTAAATATGCAGGGAAAGCAATTCTTTGAAAAGCTGTTGGAACCCGTAATAAAAACTGGGGCCAACCGACATTTTTTACAAATTTTAAGGCTCTTAAAGCTTTTAGAACTGTAATGGCTTAATCATATCGGGGTATTTGTGGTTAATATTCCTCCAACCTTTTCTAGAAGATCTGGCGAGAGTTTCCCACATAATCATGAACCACGTAGAAATACCTTTGCGGTATTAAGAGCGGGTGAAACGCACCGTCCTCAAACAATGTTTTGTTGGTATGGTGCAATTTACGCTTCGCAAAAGGAAACCCTAGCTTTCTATTACTATTAATTCCAAATTTCGTGGTCTCGGGGAGTTTCAAGGGTGCACGCCTTTGTCCACTGCGCTTGAGGAAATATGTAGATGAGGAGCTACAGAACACACTAACTGGCGACAAGAAAAGCTAAACTGGAACTCAACAAAGCTTCACAATTACCTTTTCGACCAAAGTTTTGATCGCAAAGGAACAACGTCATGCATTAGAACAAAACAACTGATCATAAGATTAATCAGTGGCACCTGCCCTTGGCTTTTGTCTACATGTACCACGCACTTTTACGTAATTTGTTAACCTTAAAAAAACCTTTTGCCGGTGCTTTATTTAATTTCATTGGTATCATTCAAATTAATTTATATGAATATTGAATATAGGATGGTTTTTTCCCGATAATCTCGTTTTATATAGTCGTATTGTTTATCAGTTTCTCTCGTGGCTTAGCGATAAGAAATAGTTCTTTTTTTTTTTTAACAAAGGTCGAGGGCCGGTGTATTATTAACATGAATAAGCAAACTACAAACTGTAGCGTTTACTTTAAAAACATAATGCTGCAGATGGTAAATGTTAAGTTTTAATTTTATTCTGTGAGCATCTCGATTCCTTTCTTCATGTGTTAGTAATTAATTCATTTTCGAACGCGACCTTTAAGGGCGAATTTTTTTAACGCTTTTTCATGATGACTGTGTCGTGATCTCAGTGAATATCAGCACAGTTCTACAGAGAACGTTTGGTTCAAAACCATAAGAAAGCAAGTCAGGCCACGAGTAATTACACAGGAGAAAGTTCAGCTAATCAAAAGTGAAAAGAGGAAGTGCTTTCGTGGTGACCAATGTCATTAAGTGTTTAATGAAACTTTTGTGCTTATCCTTTGCCCGGACCTTTGAGGAGCCAGATAAAATCATTTCCTGCGTTCTAGAATTTAACAAGACTATCTTGCTTCATCTGATTTCTGTTGTAATGTTTAAAATTTTTGTTTAACAACATCCGTCTTTTCCACTGTTGACCAGTCCAATTATGAGTCCTCAGTTCAATCTAATTCCATTCTATGCTCAAGTCAATTTGCTTCTGTTAATAATCCAAATAAAAAGAAGCATAAAGGGGCAACATTTAAACCTATTTTACACAAACGTTTTAACATACTTGATTAAGTTATGCATTCAATTTTCTTTAAATGATTTTCGGTTTTTATTGAGCATTATCGTTTCTTTCGGCGACCGCACCAGTGGGAGGGTAGACATAAAAGTCACTTCTTTTAGAGCAAGAATTAGTTTTTGCGGTCGTAAAGCGTCACCCAAAATAACACACCATTAAGCAGACAGGTGGGAATAAACATGGCACAAAACAGTACATATAAAAGGAACACAAACTGAGAGGTGAAGGAAATCTTTGATCACTCTTTTCTTCACATACTGGGGGTGTAAATTTGACGTCCTTGTACAATGAAGTCCGCAACCTACTCGCTGCCGTTTTGATGGCGCAAGTGGAAATATCCTCAGCCAAGGCGTATTCGGGCTCCTTCTTGGATATACTGAGTAAGTAACAAACATAATGTGCATAAAACAGAATGAAAAGTTCGGTGATCTTAGGCTCAGGACGTTGAAATTTCAGATCCATTGATGACTCGTTTGGCATTTAAGAAAGACGCAGTTAACCCAACATGTCCGCGAATTTTAACTTTTTTCTATTTTTGTCTTCGAATTTTAACTGACTTTTTAAATCAAATAGAGCTAGCACCGTTTCGTGCTTTAAAGACGATACAAGCTTCCGTGTAGTTTTCAACGGCTGGTGGAAGATGAATATCTTTTGGGCAGATTAATAGAGACTATAATTGTTTTAAACATAGTGTAATGTGTTAGTGGCATTCGTGGAAGTATCTCGAAATCATGTGATCATGAACTATAAAAGCATCCGGAAACACTCTCTTCTGATGGTGACTTTCCGCGTCAAATCCACGGGTTAAAAGAGCGCCGAATACGCTGATTTAATTCATAAAAAATTAGATGCGAAAGTGAAATATCCACATACTAGTGTCCCAGGAAACTTTTATTTATGTTCCGCAGCCAATCGTGAAATGGCAAAAAACGTGTACTTAGATAGTTCCTCTAACGAGAGAAGGGCTTTTGAGATCGGAGATGCGTTAGTAAACTTTGCTAACTTAGTCCCCTTAAAAGACCTTACTGATTCAAGGAAACTGGCTACAGGACTAAGTAAAAATTAAAACGGGAGGCTTGAGATGAAAACACCTCAAAATGAAACGTAAGTGCATTTTTTTGTCGCTTCCGCGATTTCTGATTAAAGTGAGTTAACAAGGCCATTTACATTTTGTAAACCGAGTTTGGCTGCTGATAAGAGAGGTTAAATGTTACACCATTTTTATATTCTGGCCGAAACTTGCATATGTATATGTTCCAAATTCCAACTCTTTCCTGTTCATTTATATCTTTTAATGCCCTTAAATCATCAGCGGTATTCTGTGTTTTCAGAAGTCGACCCTGGTGATTCCACTTGCGTGCATAGAAACCTCACGCCCAGAATATGTTTTTTTTTTCTTTTCAGAATATGGTTTCTGGGAATGTTTTCAACAATTTACCGCGGCCCGGTGGCATTCGTTTGTTGTTGTTGTTGTTGTTGTTTTATGCTGATAGGCAAAGCAATATCATATTTTGCAACAGTGCAACAGGAGAACTCGGGCCAATAGAAACGTCTCTGAAATAACTCTCGTGCCATTTATTTATTTGTTTTGTTCGAAGGACATGAAGTGATTGGAAGTGAATGCTTTGTTATTACTTAACAGGTGCTGAGGACGATACTTCCTATGACGCGAAACGGCCTGACGCGTACAGCGTTGGAGGTAAATATCCAAATTGCAGCAGTATCTCTTGTAGGACTTGTAGATCACTGTAAATCAACCGCTAAAGAGCTAGAGCCTGAAACGTGCTATACGCTGGGCTATGTACATGTTTGTTTTCACCCAAAAGCAAAAAATAACTGTAGCTGATAAGGAGCAAAAATGCTGGAATGCTAAAGACGGGGAGCCATTAATGGGCTCCTGTAAACATATAAACAATTAATACAGACTAGGTTATCAATGAGTTCGACCATAAATGATCTCCTGTATACAAAAGCCAATAAAAACGAGAAAACTTATCTTTTATAGCATGGTTAATTTTACTGGTGTGGGAATAGGGCAGATAAGACAAAATTATAACAACCTAAGCTAGAACGATTTGATTTTCGATGAAGCCGTAAACAAGCTGTACCACTCCAAGCTACCTTCACTCTTGCAGCAAATGGTATCATTAGATTTGCTTTGCTAACAGTGCTGAAAAGTTGGCGGAATTCATGTCAGGTATTTATACAATACCATAAAAGCTAGCATCAGAATATGTATATTAAACAAAAGTAGAATATTTCAGGGTAATATTCCACTCAAAAGCATTGCATAACTAGTGGATACATTAATATTTTTTTTATAAGCAGGCCTCCAAATACGCGTTTCGATTCGAGCGCCGGCTATTACTGAGTAATTCAGTATGTTTTGCAAATTACATAGTTGATAATTAATTTAAAAATATGTAAAATAAGATATACCGCCACATAAAGGATGTATCACACCAGGGAAACTGTATGGCGCATTGATATTTTATCAAATGCAGATTTTAGTGAACAAAAATTTGAATTCAAATGAAGAATGATCCTCGCAGTTGTGAACGCAATTTGTGCAACTGCGAATAGAAGCCTGAAAAAAATTCAGGACTTCAACGGGGTTTGAATCCGTGACCTCGCGATTACCGGTGCGATGCCCTAACCAACTGAGCTATGAAGCCACTGACGTTGGGAGCAGGTCAATTGTGGGTTCATATGTTCCCGTGAAAGAAATGGGTGTGAATGATATATGAAATGAATCATATATGAACTGCGGAAATGAAATCAAATGAAGAATGATCCTCGCAGTTGTGAACGCAATTTATGCAATTGCGAAAAGAAGCCTGAAAAAAATTCAGGACTTCAACGGGGTTTGAACCCGTGCCATCTTATCAATTTCACAGAGTAGGTCAAACTCTTTTTGCAGTTTTGAAATGGATTAAATAAAATTTTATTCTTCCGGAGTCGATTGTAAGCGATTTAGGAACGGAGTGTCGCAGAGGCGTATTATGGTTTTCAGAGTTTTACAAGAGTCTCAAATCGGTCGAGCTGCTTTTGTTGTTTTTGATATGAATAACTGAACTCTCGAAGATCAAGCGACAAATTCAGTAACGAGGAAAATATATAACGAACTGACTAATCCTATAAACCAAACTCAAGACAAATCACTTCAAGCGGGTTCATTTGTAAAACATTTATATCCAGTCTATCAAAGCACAAGTCCCGTGTAGAGCAGTGCTCTACACTGAAAAATTTCTCGGTCAAATCCAATTTGTTTTCAACATTTTGTTGTCACCGAGATCAGCAACTAGCTTACGATTATTCACTGTGTTAGGCTGGCAGACGCGATTAATAATCGCGAGCTCCAATACGCAAGATCAAGATTATTAACCGTAAAATTATTACCTAGAGAAGGGGCTAGTTGTTGATCTCGGTGACAATAAAGTGTTGAAAACAAATTGGATTTGACCGAGAAATTTTATAACATCTGGTACCTAGGGTACTCGATCTTCGATGAGGCGACTCATGAATGCGATCACTGAGTTCAGTTATTCATATCATAACAAATTAGCAGCGCGACCGATGTGAGACTCTTGTAAAACTCTGAAAACCAAAATTAGCCTCTACGAGGCTCCGTTAAGTTCCTAAATCTCTTACAATCGGTCCTGGAAAAATAAAATTGTATTTAATCCATTTCAAAACTGTCAAAAGAATTTGACCTACACTGTGAAATTGACACAATGACAAAAGCTCTCGTGTCTCGCAGCCGCGAACAATTCGCACAAATACACTGCAAATATCATTCCCAAACAGACTAATCTTATGAAAGCAATCACCTCAAGAGTTCATAACAAAGCAAGCCCGGTGAAGAGTAGTTGTGACCGAGATCGACAGCTAGCTTGCGATTATTCTCTGTGTTAGGCTGTAGAATAATTAACTCTTTCAGCTGAATTAATTTTTTCGCGCCATTCTGCATACATTACATACCGCATAATTATGTGATTCCGCAAGTCATGCCACATGGCATTCCGCAAACTCATTCCTCCTTTTACCCTCACCGGCGAGCCAAGCGAGCTTTTGCCATCTTGTCAATTTCACAGTGTAGGTCAAACTCTTTGACAGTTTTGAAATGGATTAAATAAAATTTTATTTTTCCGGAGTCGATTGTAAGAGATTTAGGAACGGAGCCTCGTAGAGGCTTATTCAAGTTATGGTTTTCAGAGTTTTACAAGAGTCTCACATCGGTCGCGCTGCTAATTTGTTGTCATCAGGGGCATCCAACGAAAAGTTTCGGTAGATATCTGTTCGGTAGAGGGTAATTCGCCTTGAGTTTTCGGCGTCGATTAAAGAGTGCACTCGGATTTTCGTAACTAAAACGTGGCCTAAAAGATTCACAATTGGGAAATCGTAGCCCCTGAAGTCTTCGGAAAGGTCGTAATTGCTGTTTTTGAGAGTCTAAAACGTCAGCTACAATTTTCGGAAAGAAAATAGTTCCCTAGAAAGTTCGTGGAAAGTTCATTTCAGCTTGCAAAGCAGCCAGCAAAGGAAGATTTTGTTCCCTAACATTTTCGGACAATTAAAATTTCAGCTAGGGAATCCGAACAGATCAGCTTCTTCTATTTTATCACTTCAAACAGACTTCAAACACCATAAGACACTTAAAAATGCCTTTCTACAACTTTTGGTTGACTTGGCTCGTTGGGTGCCCCTGTGTTATGACATGAATAACTGAACTCAGAGCTCGCGTTCAAGGGTCGCCTCATCGAAGATCGAGTAGCCTAGGTACCAGATGTTATAAAATTTCTTGGTCAAATCCAATTAGTTTTCAGCAAATTGCTGTTACCGAGATCAACAACTAGCCCCTTCTCTAGATAACAATTTTACGGTTAATAATCTTGATCTTGCCAGCCTAACATAGTGAATAATCGTAAGCTAGTTGCTGATCTCGGTGACAACAAAATGTTGAAAACAAATTGGATTTGACCGAGAAATTTTTCAGTGTAGAGCATTGCTCTACACGGGACTTGTGCTTTGATAGACTTGATATAAATATTTTACAAATGAACCCGCTTGAAGTGATTTGTCTTGAGTTTGCGTTTATAGGATTGGTCAGTTCGCAACCTCGTTTTTCGCTCGGTCTTCGAGAGTTCAGTTATTCATATCATAACAACAAAAGCAGCTTGACCGAATCGATTTGAGACTCTTGTAAAACTCTGAAAACAATAATAAACCTCTGCGAGAC
Organism: Pachyseris speciosa; assembly: GCA_016490735.1. Lineage (NCBI taxonomy): Eukaryota > Metazoa > Cnidaria > Anthozoa > Scleractinia > Pachyseridae > Pachyseris > Pachyseris speciosa. The sequence goes on from JAEMWC010000595.1 coordinate 508,856, forward strand.
TCCGTTCCTAAATCGCTTACAATCGACTCCGGAAAAATAAAATTTTATTTAATCCATTTCAAAACTGCCAAAAGAGTTGAAATTGACAAGATGGCAAAAGCTCGCTCGTCTCGCAGCCGAACGATTCTTTCGTGCATAGCTTCACAAATATGCTGCAAATATCATTCGCGAACAGGCTAATCCCATGAAAGCAAAACTCAAGGCAAATTTAATCACCTCATGAGTTCATAAGTGTAATGTTTATACGAAAGCAAGCCCGGTGGAGAGTAGTTGTGACCGAAATCGGCAGCTACATAGCTTGCGTTTGGCTGTTGAATAATTAACTTCTTCAGTTGAATTAATTATTTTGCGCCATTTTGCATACATTACATTCCGCAAGTCATGCCACATGCCATTCCGTAAACTCATTCCTCCTTTTACCCTCACCACTGTCAAGAGCGTGGACATAGGAAGCCATTTCAAAACCATTCAAGTCTGCGCGTATCTCTCGTTGATTATGCTGGCCTTGCTCGTGAGATATTCCACGGTATACCACTCCAAAGCGTTGCATAACTAGTATAAATCTATATTATGAAAGGTGTTCGCCATCGTGGTTTCAAATGATAGCTGAGTTAATCTTTTGTCTCACGATTGCGTCACAAAGATGTAGATCGCGACGTTTCAACCGCTATACTGCTGGTCTTCATCAGGCCATAGTGTCGACTGGCATGCTGTTCTCTGATTGGCTACGCTACTCGCTATCTATTCTGTGATAGATAGTGAGTAGCGGTATTCTACAAAATGACAGCCGCTTCTTTGCGTTTTCGAAGTGTCTGTGAGGAGGATTTAGATAATTTACATGTTTAGTTTTGAACGAATAGAAGATTTATACTAAAACAATTAGATTATTCGCTCTCGATTTCTATGCGTGATAGCTGATGAGGGCGCAGCCCGAATCAGCTATCACGTAATAGAAATCTCGCGCTCATAATCTAATTGTTAAATTGGTGACTTCATCATCGTCATCATCATCATTTTATTTCAATACTTTCAAAATACAATTTAGAGAAATACACAACCCGCACGTAGCAAAGCTAGTCGAGGCAGGTTGTGTAACTTACAATCAAATTTAGCAAAACAGATTATTAATAAAGTAAAGTAGATAGATAAATAAATAAGGAAATAAAAATAGATACATAGAAATTCTTCATCTACGCCATTTGCTTTGTTTGTCTTTTTTCTTTTTTCTTTTACTCTAATGGTGTGTTTATTTCTTCAGATTGCGTAAATATAGCAAGTAAAACGTTTTGCGACAGATTTCGGACGTTTTGCAGTAACAAAAAAAATAGGAAGTTTATGAATGAAAACTGCAACTTTTCCTGTGGCTGCCAGGCAAGAGAGCCTTGAATGCAAGGTGAGTAAGTGGATTGTTTTATCCATTTAAACAATTTTAATGATAAGTTATCAACTTATTTATTTACTTCGTCTCCTACCGAGACTTGAGGATAATTCCTCTGTACGTCTATAACGTGTTCCAAACTAATTTGTGGTATTACATTTTAGAGAAATTCCGTGCATGATAACAACAACGCACTGAAGAATTTTACCAATCGGTGCGAAGTAGGGCATTTCATCGGAGCAAAATTTGGTTTCCGTCAAGTTCATAGGAGGCACGATTTAAAATATGACAATTCCGTCAAAATCGCACTATTTATTCCATTTTGAGCAAGCCTAATGACAAGAATACATTTTACTTTTTCCAAATTAGAAATTCCGAATTTCGGAGCCCCACAACACTTATCCGAGGAAAAACGGTCATTACTATTTAACTTGAGAGGTATTCCGAATTTCGGAGCCCCTCAACACTTATCCGAGGAAAAACGGTCATTTCTATTTAACTTGAGAGGTATTCCGAATTTCGGAGCCCCTCAACACTTATCCGAGGAAAAACGGTCATTACTATTTAACTTGAGAGGTATTCCGAATTTCGGAGCCCCTCAACACTTATCCGAGGAAAACCGGTCATTTCTATTTAACTTGAGAGGTATTCCGAATTTGGGAGCCCCTCAACACTTATCCGAGGAAAAACGGTCATTTCTATTTAACTTGAGAGGTATTCCGAATTTCGGAGCCCCTCAACACTTATTCGAGGAAAAACAGTCATTACTATTTAACTGTGAGAGGTATTCCGAATTTCGGACTCCCTCACCACTTCTCCGAGTAAAAACGGTCATTACTATTTAACTTGAGAGGTATTCCGAATTTCGGAGCCACTCACCACTTCTCCGAGTAAAAACGGTCATTACTAACTGTGAGAGGTATTCCGAATTTCGGACTCCCTCACCACTTCTCCGAGTAAAAACGGTCATTACTATTTAACTTGAGAGGTATTCCGAATTTCGGAGCCACTCACCACTTCTCCGAGTAAAAACGGTCATTACTAACTGTGAGAGGTATTCCGAATTTCGGAGCCCCTCAACACTTATCCGAGGAAAAACGGTCATTACTGCGGGTTAACTTGATAGGTATTCCGAATTTCGGACCCCTTCAACAGTTATCCGAGGAAAAACAAATTACCATTATTATTTAACTTGAGAGGTTTTTCCGAATTTCGGACCCCTTCAACACTTGTCTAGCTTGGAAAAAATAAAAACGATCATCGGAGATCTTCGGCTAGGAAAAACAATCTATTCTATCCAACTCGAAAGGTTGTCCGAATTGCGGGTCCTCTCAACACTTGTTCTAGGATTAGCACAGTCTTTACAAACCAGTAAAAGAAACGCGTTTCATTACTGATAGAATTAAACACGTTACAACATAAAATGAAATTTAGAACAAGATCTAACGAAAAAGTATTTACTAGTTTCATAACTATTTATGATAACACATATAGTGTATTATAATGAAAACAAAAGACAGCCTGTTACTGAGCGCCTTCGGACGAACCAGCTTTCTCTCTGATATTTACAACAAATTTACTTTTTCTCCTTCCTGTTTGCCCAACGAAGATGCTGTTCCTCCTCACCTTCAAGCCTGCTAGCATCTCATTTCCTAAAAAATGGCAACACTTGCATCAAACGAGAACTGACTAACATATATCACATTAATATACAAACACCGCCAACGGCTTCTGTAAAATCTGTTTGCATGTTTAAGTGGTTTAATTGAGGTCATTTAAACAGTGTAAAATAAAGTTGAAGTTGAAGTTTTAGGAAAGCGATGGCCGAACAATCTAGACGATTGTCTGAATAAAGGCGAAACAAGGCATTTTACGTTCCATGCAACCACTGAAGAGAAAGTTTCCTACCTGGATTATCCTTTCCTTTTTATGGGCCGACGGCGCGCTTACATCCAGTGAACATCAATATTCTAGTCCTTTCGAACTTTTCAAAGCAAGGCCATTTCCGACAATCTTCGCTTTACCATCAACAACCCGTAATGAACCACAACTTCGCGGCTTGGGACGATGTTGTTATCAGGAACTGAAACACTGATTACTAAAGCAAGGCTAGTGATTAACTAACAGAGCTCTTATGTGCTGACTTCTGCTCACTTATTCCAAGCTGACAGTGAGCTACGTGACTATTTTCTTAGCATTTACATGTTCTCACGGTTCATATTTGATTAGAAGAGGTGTGAAAAAGCGGCAAAGAAACAGAATTCTTTGTTCAACTGATTTTTTTTGCATAGATTTTTTCTGTAGGAGATGACAAACCAGACTTAAAATGAGGGCGCTGGGGCTTCAAAGTTTCCAGATAAAAATCTGGTTTCGAAATCTACTGGGTTGAAGTTGTCAGTTGGAACAAACACAGCTCAGCCCTTTGATCTTGATTCAGTGGTCGGTTTTGTTATTGTCAAGTTGCAATCAACGCGGTCATTTCAAAAATTACACTAACCTAATGTAAGTTGATAGTTGGTACCGTCAGTGATACAGCAAGGTTATCGAGTATATAACGTCCCTTGTCTGTCCCGTAGTTGGTAGATATCAGGAGCACCCAACGAGCAAAATCAACCAAAAGCTGTAGAAACGCATTTTTGAGTACCTTATGGTGTTTAAAGTCTGTTTGAAGCGATGTTTTCATAAGCTAGAAGAAGTTCATCTGTTCGGATTTCCTAGCTGAAATTTTAATTACCCGAAAATATTAGGGAACAAAATCTTCCTTTGAGAAAATGCAAGCAGAAATTAACTTTACACGAACTTTCTAGGGAACTATTTTCTTTCCGAAAATGCTAGCTGACGTTTTTGACTGCCAAAAACAGCAATTACGACCCTTCCGAAAACCTCAGGGGCTATGATTTTCCCATTGCGAATCTTTTAGGCCACGTTTTAGTTAAGAAAATCCGAGTGCACTCTTTAATCGACACCGAAAGCGCAAGGCGAATTACCCTCCACCGAACAGATATCTACCGAAACTTGTCGTTGGGTGCCCCTGAGATATATGTTCGACTTGTGGTGTGAGAAAAAAAATTCTTCCCAGAGTCGTTCAAGGTGACAGAACTATGCTTTGAAGCCGGCTTCTAATCTTTCATTTCGATAAAGTGAACAATAACCTATTCTTTGCCCACAAATTTAATCTAAAAGGTGTTACCGACGCAATGAGATGTGGGTGATCGTGTCGTTGTTCGAAATGGAACTGTCGAATAGCCCATCAAACATTCCTGATGTCTCCACTGCTTCGCTTGAAATATTTCAGACGATAGTTTTGATGATACGTGTTCGAGTTCTTGCACTTATTTATGTCATAGTATTCCAAGCAAGGAAACTACTTCTGCTCCTCAAGACAGTCGAACGATCAACGAACGATCTTTGTCAGTTCAGACTCGGAACCCGAAATTGAAGTATTTGACAAGACCGCGACCTCTGGTGAGTATTAACATTTGCCTGTATGTGAAATTTCCCTTTTTTTATAACTTTGGTTGTCTAGGCTAGATTTTTAAATGGTATTCTTTTCAGTTCAACGAAAAATCGTGCGTGTGTGAAATGAGGCGTTCAGTTCAGGTTACTGTAAACGCTCGGGGATAAAAATTTTCAACATTTAAGTTTTGCTCTTGTTGATTAGACGAATAATTAATGTAGCAATTAGCAAAAGAAAATTTCCAAAAACAGATTTCCGTGAGCAGTTAATAAATACGGTAGCTGAAGGTGTCGAAATACGTTAATTCAGCAGTCTTTTGACATTTTTCGTGTGTACCTTCATTCGGAGTCTGGAATCCCGTTTACACTTTCGAGTAAATTGTGAGCCGGTGGTATTTGACTTTATTTTCAGATATATTTTCAACACCAAATCCATTTATTCCGATCATAACCGGAGGATAAATACTCTGTAACATATTTGGGGAACTCATAGTCCGGGTTCCGAAATTCTGAAACCGGTCTTAGTGTTGGTAGGGGCTTCCGAAATTCGGAAACATCTTGGCGTTGTTAGTGAGTTCCGAAATTCTGAAACGTCTTTGTGTTGGTAGGGGTTTCCGAAATTCGGAAAGGTCTTGGTGTTAGTAGGGGCTTCCGAAATTCGGAAACGTCTTGGTGCAGGTAGGGGCTTCCGAAATTCGGAAACTGCTTGGTATTGGTAAGGGCTTCCGAAATTCGGAAAAGTCTTGGTGTTGGTAAGGGCCTCCGAAATTCGGAAACGTCTTGGCGTTATTAGGGGCTTCCGAAATTCGGAAACGTCTTGGTGCAGGTAGAGGCTTCCGAAATTCGGAAACGGCTTGGTGTTGGCAAGGGCTTCCCAAATTCGGAAACGTCTTGGCGTTATTAGGGGCTTCCGAAATTCGGAAAAGGCTTGGTGCAGGTAGAGGCTTCCGAAATTCGGAAACGGCTTGGTGTTGGCAAGGGCTTCCGAAATTCGGAAACGTCTTGGCGTTATTAGGGGCTTCCGAAATTCGGAAAAGGCTTGGTGCAGGTAGGGGCTTCCGAAATTCGGAAACGGCTTGGTGTTGGTAAGGGCTTCCGAAATTCGGAAACGTCTTGGTGTTATTAGGAGCTTCCGAAATTCGGAAACGTCTTGATGTTGTTAGTGGGTTCCGAAATTCGGAAACCTCTTGGTGTTATATTAGGGGCTTCCGAAATTCGGAAACGTCTTGGCGTTAGTACGGGTTTCCGAAATTCGGAAGGGTCAATTGGTTTTTAAGCGGTTCCAAAATTAGGAAAATCTGCATTAAGTGAAACCATTGATTTGTGCTGAGAAAATTTGCGCTTCCGAGTAAAATAAGAATTCCTTCTTCTAAATTTTAGCACGATTTTAAGATTCCGAGTTAATAAATAAAATTCACTCCTGTATAAAGGCGCGATTTTCAAATTCCGTGCAAAATGTAAGTGTACTTTTCTGCCAAATCTTTAATGTTTTCCGTTGAAACTTCAAACATTCCTCGGTTAAATTAATGATTCCGACTGATATAGCAATTTTATTTGTTAAAATAAGCGATTTTTTGCTTGAATCTAAGTAATTGCTCTGAATTTTCCGAAAATGTAATGACACAATTTAGTTTGTAACGCGTTCTATTTATCTCTCCATCCACCAGTTCCTTCTCTCCAACCCAATCATTCATCGATTGAGCTGACTGATGCTCTCATTTATTGCAGAAAGAGTGTAGAACCGTTTGGAACCAGATGGGCTACCAGACGACCAGAAATTCATTTGATTTCTTGTAATCTGAATAAATAAAGTGAAGCTAAATCAATGTATTGGAGGCAGTTTTCTTCAAACGTGTACCCTCTATCCAAATTACTGACCTATTTTCCCAAGCAGAGGCAGGTACAATTGTGCATCCTTACTAACCTGCAACCCGGACAAGTACGGGGTGCATATGCTGTGGTTCAGTTTTATCCTTGGCTTACGTTTTTTCTCCCTTTGTTTTAACTAAGTATCATACATTATCATACATTACCGTACCCCAAAACAATGGAAGAAAAACTTAAAACCAAGGATAAAATTGAACGACAACACATACCTTGCCTGGTTTAAGGGATTTGACTAGGTCAGTACATAAAAGGCAGTTACAACACATTGGCGCTAAATTGTAGGAAATAAGTACTAGATTTCAAATTTTGTTTTAAAACGTGGAAAAAACATTTAAGAGTAGTTATCTGCAAAAACCACCTTTAGCCATGCAAGATGGAAAAATCGAAATCCCTCAAACTTTGTCACAATAAAGGCCTTACGAAACTATGTTTCAGCTCTTTGGGATTTATTTATTTCTGCCGAGGCAACATTTTAATTTTTATCCACGCATGCGCTTTCAGACATGCAAAAAATGCTATACCTATTTTGGTGTCGTGTACATAAATTAAAAGAAGCCGTCTGTCAATTCATATTTATTCGATTGAAGGAACCTTCCCTCATACTCTGTTGTCGCCAGAACACGAATATATTGAAACAGCAATTTTTGCTAATTTTTCAAAATATTGTTGCAAATAGGAATTTTCAAAGGTGTCGAAATTAGCCAACTTTGCGGGCAAAAATCACTACTTGGTACATGGCTTTCGAACTTAATGTGCCGTTGTTATAAAACAGCAATGTTTCCTCTATTAGTATATGTAATAAAATTTGGGGGCGATTCAAATGGTAACGTTACACAAACAAAAACAGTTACGCGGCATGAGCGAATTTTAGGACTCGAGCCATTAACAATCGTTTCCCTGCCGCCAAGGAAAATCAGTCTGCACTAGATTCTGTAGTGTCTTTAGAACCCAGATCCCCTCGTTAGGGTAACAACGCCTGACTATTGTAACGAGAGAGCACGAGATACAATGGTGGATTAAATTATCACACTGTCTGGTTTAATCCGGTGGAATCCGTCTTTGTGTCAGACTAACTCGGTCCACAACATTGGCGACGAGGTAAATTACACTTCAAAGAAGAAGAAACCACGGAACTTTCCCAAAAATCATGGATGATCACGAGAGAAACCACATCAAAACATTCGACTGCTACGGTGACCAAAACACGCTCGGTTTAAGATGGAAGCGATGGCTTACTGCGTTCGAGCTATTTGCAGACGGAAAAGGCCTGATCTTAAATGAGGAAAACGCAAACAACAGACAAAGAAGACGTGCATTATTGTTACACCTCGAAGGAACAGATGTTCAAGATATCTTCTCCACCCTCCCAAACACAGGAGACGCGAAGGACTACAAGAAAGCGATAGACGCGCTGAACGCATACTTCGTACCAAAGGTCGACACGATGTACGCCAGGCACTGCTTCAGACAGCTCACACAAGCCCCCGGGGAGACAATTCGACAGTTTGCCACTAGGCTCAGACGTGCAGTGAAAGATTGCAACTACGGGAAGACACACAACCAGATTCGTGATGAAATACTCTGCAAATGCACTAACACGTACATCAAGAGAAAACTGCTGGAAGAAGGTCATGGCCTAACCTTAGCAAGATCACTTGAAATAGCTGAAAACTGCGAGAAAGTTGACACCCAACTTAGTGCAATGAGCCTGGACGGAAGAGGAGAAAATCCAGCTGTTGTAAACCGCATAAAGGAAACAAGAAGAGGCCCTGGTAAGAAGAATCAGTCACGTGGTCCCAAAAAGATTCAGATACGACCTGTTATCGATGCGGTAGACCCGGACACTTTGGCAAAGACCTGACCTGTCCAGCAAGAGGACAATTCTGCCGTAAATGTGGAATGGAAGAGCGATGCAAGACAAAGCAGAAAGGTGGCGTAAGACAAACAAGTATCAAACAACACAGGGATCCCAAGAGGGGCGCTGCAAACGTGGTCGATTACTAAGATAATGAAGATGACCCTATATATGCATTTGTAGTCGGCAATGAGAAGCGAGAGAAGATTGAAGTCACTGTCGGAGGTTGTAAGCTGAACATGATTGTGGATTCTGGAGCAAGCACCAACATCATCGACAAACAAACGTGGGAGTGGCTAAAGAAGAATAAAGTGAAGCGTAAATCAGCTCGCTTGGATAAGAAACTCTACCCGTACGCTTCTCAGACTCCACTGGATGTCATAGGAACATTCTGTTGTAATGTCATCGCAGGAACGAACTCTGTTAATGCAGAATTCTGCGTGATCAACGGAGAAGGAGATCCCCTGCTAGGAAAAGAAACCGCAATAAATCTCGAGTACTGAAGATTGGGATAGAAGTGGCTGCAGTTCATGCAAATCCAAAGAATATTGGTGAGATTCTGCAGGAAAAATACCCAAACGTCTTCAATGGCATTGAAAAGCTGGAAGGCCGAGCGGTCAAGCTCCACATCGATCCAAACGTAAAGCCAGTGGCCCAGCCAATACGGAGAACTCCTTTCAGTCTTAGATCCAAGGTGGAAGAGAAGATTCAGGAACTGGTTGATCTCGACATCATAGAGCCAGCTCAAGGGCCCACCCCATGGGTCAATCCAGTAGTTGTTGTCCCTAAGTCAGGAGGAGACATCCGCCTTTGCATAGATATGCGCAGGGCAAACCAGGCCATACTAAGAGAGAAGCACCCAATCCCCACGGTTGACGAGATAATGCAGAGCTTGAATGGCAGTAAGGCGTTCAGTAAACTCGACTTAAAGTGGGGATACCACCAACTGGAATTGACACCTGATTCGAGGGAAATCACGACATTTGTGACACATTGTGGATTGTTTAGGTACAAGAGACTGTTGTTCGGGGTTAACTGAGCCTCAGAACAATACCAGTACGAGATCCAGACAGCACTTGCTGGCATAGATGGACAGGAGAACATCTCGGATGACATTATCGTACACGGGAAGAACCAGGAGGAACACGATGCACGCTTGGAGAGCGTAATCAAGAGGCTCGGGGAGCGTGGGCTGACCCTCAATGCAGCAAAGTGCCAATTCAGCATGGACGAGCTAACGTTCGTAGGAATGGTACTCTCAGGAAATGGAATCAGCTGCGCAGCAGAGAAGGTTGCGGCTGTCAGAAATGCAAGGGAACCTCGGAATGCATCAGAGACACGCAGCTTCCTGGGACTAGTAAACTATTGTGGGCGGTTCATCCCCGACCTAGCAACGATCTCTGAACCACTGAGGCGTCTGACAAAAGCGGGGACACCGTTTGTGTTTGGCAAAGAGCAGAAGGAGGCATTCGAAGAGCTGAAGAAACGCCTTTCTAGCGCAGAAACTTTGGGGTATTTCGACAAAGACTCCCCAACGCAAGTAGTCGCTGATGCCAGCCAAGTGGGGCTCGGGGCCGTTCTGACACAGATACACAAAGGTGGTCCAAGATTTATCAGTTACGCAAGCCGTAGTCTGACCGAAACAGAGCGGAGATATTCGCAGACGGAGAAGGAGGCGCTCGCACTCATATGGGCCTGTGAGAAGTTTCACCCTTACATTTACGGGACGCCATTTGAACTTGTAACTGACCACAAGCCACTAGAGGTAATTTACGGCCCAAAATCAAGACCATGCGCACGCATCGAAAGATGGGTCCTAAGGATGCAGCCATACAAGTTTAAAGTGAGGTACCAACCAGGACCAAAGAACATCGCTGACTCACTATCAAGGTTGGTGAACAGTGAAGAGAATGGAAGCAAACGCTCAGCGCAGGCGGAGGAGTATGTACGATTTGTAGCAGTATCCGCAACACCCAGTGCAAGGACCACTCGTCAGGTAGAAGAAGCATCTGCTGAAGATGATGGACTCGCAGCAATCAGAAAGTGTATCAATGGAAAGCCATGGGATCAGTTGGTCTACAAACAATACCTTCCATGCAGTGGTGAGTTGTGCACGATTGGACAGTTGATACTCAGGGGGACAAGAATCGTCATCCCGAAGAAACTTAGACCGAGAATGCTATCCCTCGCTCACGAAGGCCATTTGGGCATCGTTGGAACTAAACAGAAGCTACGCAGCAGAGTATGGTGGCCTGGAATGGAAAAAGATGCCGAGAAATACTGCAAAACCTGTTATGGTTGTCAATTGGTCAGTCGCCCCAGTCCCCCAGAACCTGTCAGAACAACAGCACTACCAACCGGACCATGGAGAGATTTGGCTGTCGATCTCCTAGGACCGTTACCAACTGGCGAGTCCGTTCTGGTTGTAGTCGACTATTATAGCCGTTACTACGAGGTTGACATTGTAAGATCCACAGTCACTTCCAAGATTATCTCAAGTCTAGAAGAAATGTTTGCAAGACACGGCCTACCAGAGACTCTGAAATCAGACAATGGACCACAGTTCATAGCGACAGAATTTGCAGCATACATGGAGCGGCAGGGAATCAAACACCACAAAGTTACAGCTAAATGGCCTCAGGCAAACGGCGAAGTGGAGCGTCAGAACAGCTCACTGCTAAAGCGGCTCCAGATTGCTCATGCTGAGAACAAGAATTGGAAGGGAGAACTGATCACGTACCTCGCCGCCTACCGAAGTCTGCCACACCCAACGACAGGGGTAAGCCCAGCTGAACTGCTCTTTGGTCGCAGAATGCGTACCAAGCTCCCAGAGCTGAGTGATGTACATGTAGAACAAGGAGTGCGTGACAGAGACAGCGAACAGAAGAGCAAGAGCAAAACATATGCAGACACAAGGAGAGGTGCAACATACTCAGAAGTACTTCCGGGTGATCAGGTTCTGGTGCAGCAGGAGAAAAGGGACAAGCTCTCAACTCGGTTCAACCCGAACCCCTACACAGTCCTGAGCAAACACGGCAACAGCTTGGTTGTACAATCCCGAGAAGGAGTCCAGTACTCACGCAACACCTCACATGTTAAGAAACTACTACAGAACAAGGACACACCAAGTGCACAGGAAGAAACAGTGTCAGAAACACAGAAGCAGGCGGAACCCGCCCAACGGCAAACTCCAGTGTAGGAACCAAATGCTGTTGAGCCCACAGTTCCAAGTGCTATTGAGCACAGAGTTCCAACTCTTCCAATCGCTCCTGTACCCGAAGTTTCACCCAGGAGGTCAAGGAGGCCTAGAGCGGCACCGAGTTATCTTGAGGACTACTATACTTAACTCTCAGAGACACTCTCGTCCGTAATGCGAGAGAACATCGAGACACTATCATTGTTGACATTAAGAGATGTATTTGAACTCTCATAGATCCTGTTTTTCGTAGATAGGACTGTTTTTGACATTTTATTAATGTTCTAGCGTTAAGCTTATAGTGCTACCATTTGTTATCTAAAAGGGGAGGGATGTAGTGTCTTTAGAACCCAGATTCCCTCGTTAGGGCAAGAACGCCTGGTTTAATCCGGTGGAATCCGTCTTTGTGTCAGACTAGCTCGGTCCACAACAGATTCAATCGGTAGTTTCGCCTCAAAATGACTTATTTCTCGTCAATTAGTACTTTTTTCTATGTTCTAAGTATTGGAAGGCCTAAATCTCCTCAATAAAGCTGCAACATTTAAATTATTGAAAACCGTTCGTGCACTCAACATTGAGCTTTCATTAAAATAACAGAGTTTCGTCGATATAGCCAACACAAGTCCTGCAAAACAGTTATTTCTTAAAGTTAAGCATCGATCAGCGAAGAGAGAGCGTTACTTTTAAATATATTTTACCCGAAATGCTTCGGCATGTCGACTGAGTCGAAAAGCCGGTCGATCAAACCTCCATCGTCCTGAACGTGACACGGTTGAAGATGACGTTACATGAGATTCCACGAACACGTGCGAATCAACCTTTGTTTGAGCGCTATCTTCGGTTTTGAATTGTGGCCGTAAGACATAGTTGCTATTATTCGAAAATTGTTGGTGATGTTTGCGGACCCAGTGTCAGCAATCCTGCCAATGCTCAGTGTATTTTAATCAGAAAGTGTGACAAGGACATTCGAGGACACCTGAAAGCACTAAAAGTGCGAGATTCCCAATTGGCCGAGGCAAGATTATTGTTAGTAAGGGCAGGTCAGTAGATCATTTTCCTACTTTTTCTTAAGGTGCGAAGAAATTGAGGAAAGTCATCCTGATACGTGTATCAAGCAGAAAGCTGTCGGCATAAAATAATATGTTCGGGATACGAAGTCCTTTTGCGTTCCAGTTCCGGGAAACACCACCTCGCACCGTTTTAAATATCTCATAAATTTCTTTCAGTTGAAGATTTTCATCTATTTCTAGTATCAAATTACCAGCCCTTTTAAAAGTTAAGAGCACCCGAAAGTAGCTTTCTGATCCCCTAAAAATTAGGCCCGGCTATTGAAGGCGGCGGAGGGGGGGGGGGGGGAATACTAATGTACCAGATTTTTCCCCCATAACATACTGGTATAGAGCGTTTTCAGTCACGCAAGTAAAAAGCTAAAATTATCAACCATTCAATAGATGAAGTCAAGAAATTGTGATATTATAGAAGAGTAACAAATAAACAACATGCCAAAGTCTCAGGGCCGTGCGATATTCTGTACTCGCGTTATTCGGCAAAATGTTTCTGTTTCTTACTTAGCTATCTCAAAGGTTTTGTTCTCTCTGTTGAGCTTTCAAACATTCACATAGACGCTTCTCTTACCATGTTGGCTTTTCAAACCTCAAAAACACACGGTCAATCGATGTTTTCATGTAATGTGGCATGCTTGTGAGCAGACATCTTTATGTCACGCACTGTGAAAAACTCTAAAATTGAAACTGCTCTATTTTCAAGACAAAACTGGTAGCTGAAAACATGCAAGCAGATACATTTCTAAAATGTCTTTTATGTGAGAAAGATAAAAATGCAAAAGTCTGTTTACTTTTGAATTTTAGTTTTCTTATGACGTCACGTGAAAACCCTCTATACCTCAAAATTCGGGGGAGTAGGGTTGGCGCAGTGGTGAGATTCCACCAGTGTTTCCCGGGTTCGATTCCCTGACTCGGTGTCATATGTGGGCTGAGTTTGTTGGTTCTCTACTCTGCTCCGAGAAGTTTTTCTCCGGGTACTCCGGTTTTCCCCTCTCCTCAAAAACCAACATTTGATTCAATTTGAGATTTGTAAATAGTAGGCGAAGAGCCACCTCGTGGAACTACTACTAATAAATCGTTATTATTATTATTATTATTATTATTATTATTATTATTATTATTGTAAAATGTCTGCTACTAAATACCTGCAAAAATTCATTTAGTTCATGTCTTTATACCGAATACCTAAAATTCTAGAAAAACGAAATACTTTATTCCCGAATTGTGACAAAAAATACAATATACCTAAATAAAAACGGTTGCAGATACCGTATACCAAAAACCCCTAACAGGGCCTGAAAAGTGGGAGTACCAAACGGCTGCGCAATGTGACACGACAGGTTTCTGTTCCTGTGAGGACTTTATTTTGGTGCTTTTAGTATCATTTATAAGGATAAAATTGACAATAAATGCTAGCCCGAACAAAGGGACTAAGGCCCCGTTTATATGGAGAAAAGTTGTCCCGGGTAGAAAGGTCACCCGCCTACCCGAGCTACCCTGGGCGAGCCAACTACAATTCCTACAATTCCTTACAAAACTTGGCGAACTGTTTACATGAGAAACAAAAAGTTGGCTCGGCTAGAAGTGTGACCCTCCTAGCCGGGTCACCCTCTTTCGATGGTAGGGTCACCCTCCTAGCCGAGCCAACTTTTCTCCATATCAACACTTTGGCTCGCCTAGCCGGCTCAATTCGGTCAAGGTGAGACAATCAGAGCATTCGCGAGTGCTGCTGGGTCAAGGGTCAACTTTTTCTTATATAAACGCTCGCTAAAGTTGACTCGGCTGGGAGGGTGACTCTCTTACCCGGGACAACTTTTCTCCATATAAACGGGGCCTAAGCTTTATTTTCTACCTCTCACTTAGTAATCAAGAAAACATGTCTTGATAAATATTTTTTGTCCATTGTTTGTGACTTTTAATAAACCTTCTTTTCCTAAATGCGTATTTGAAGTGAGTGAAGACACCTTGATTTCAACCATCTGCCTTCGTCGTCATGACAACTGTCCTCTAATTGTACTTTTCTCATTGGACCCGGCTGTGGATGGCACGCGTTAAAAGGTGCGATAAGTTGTCCCACAGGGAATCCAATTTACCATTGTTGGTTGTGCGCTGTAACAAGAACGCTATGACTTCCGGTTGATCCAAACACAGAAGTGCAAACAGATAGAAACCGTATCCGCATACGGATTTTTGAATGACAACTAGATATGTTTTTGTTATTTTCCCCTCAATTTCGAACAAAAAGCCATAAATGAAGCGCTTTATGTCTTAAGGCCACAATTCAAAACCGAAGATAGCGCTCAAACAAAGGTTGATTCGCACGTGTTCGTGGAATCTCATGTAACGTCATCTTCAACCGTGTCACGTTCAGGACGATGGAGGTTTGATCGACCGGCTTTTCGACTCAGTCGACATGCCGAAGCATTTCAGGTAAAATATATTTAAAAGTAACGCTTTCTCCTCGCTGATCGATGCTTAACTTTAAGAAATAACTGTTTTGCAGCACTTGTGTTGGCTATATCGACGAAACTCTGTTATTTTAATGAAAGCTCAATGTTGAGTGCACGAACGGTTTTCAATAATTTAAATGTTGCAGCTTTATTTAGGCCATTTAGGCCTTCCAATACTTAGAACATAGAAAAAAGTACTAATTGACGTGAAATAACTCATTCTGAGGAGAAACTACCGATTGAATCTAGTGCAGACTGATTTTCCTTGGCGGCAGCGAACGATTGTTAATGGCTCGAGCACATGCTTCCCAAGCTCAAAATTCGACTCTGCATCAGCTTGTTTATATAGAGAATTGTATGGGAAAGTCGCCGGTTTGTAAAAAAAAATGTGTAAACAACTATCTAATCAGAAATAAAGTTTTCCTACCTCAAATGTGTCGCGTACTTGTCTCTTGTGCCAATTTGGAAGCCATTCTGACGCCGTTTAGTGAAGTTTTTCGAAATCGTTGTCTCTCCTTCTAAAAGAACTACTTCTTTATCATTTTCGATGCATATTGTAGGTCACGAGACCGTGTCAATCAGAAACCGAGGTGGAGTAAATATAGAAGCGTAAGTGGAAAGCCTGAAAAACACCTTATTGGTTTTTTGCTCGTCAAAAGGATTTGTGCTAAAGAATTAAAATTAGTTGCTTGGTTCCTGTTTTGCACAATATAGTATTTAGGAAAATTCAAGTTGAATTTGGTTTATAAGTCCAGCGTGATCATGAAATATAAACAACAGCTTAGGAGTGACAAAAATTATTAAGTAAATAGATTTCCTCCATTCAAACGTAATTATTAATGTAAAAGGATATGTATATTATTACTATTAATTTTTAATTTTGTCATGGACATGTATTTAATTCTTAGCTAAATACATGATATGTATATAATTACTATTTATTTTTTATTCTTTATGCATGTTTTTAATTCTTAGATACATACACGACCCCACAAGCAAATCTGTTGCTTTAATCACTATCGTCTCTAAATAAAGGTTGTTGTTGTTGTTGAAAGTGGCTCGTCAGCCTCTGAAATGCCATGTTTATGAGCCACTTTCGCAAAATTCTATCGGATTGTGAGACCATCTAATTATTTAATAATTAGCGTCATACCAAAGAAAATATTGAAACAAGCTTCAAAATTTGCGTTTCTACACGTGCAGTGGTTATCAGTAATTCAGTATGTTTGGTAGAATTTCACAGTTGATAAGTAATGGCAGTCAAGACATACGCAAGGATAAAGGATTTATCATACCGGGGAAACCGAATCGCATTTTTCAAATATCGAATATTTGGTGAAAAAAGAAAATAATAAAATATGTCATTTGAATTTCAAAGTTGAATTACACCTTTCTGGTCGTTCGTTTGCTGCAGGATTTTACACACATCTTCGACATTGCATGCAGTTTTACCGTTTCGAGCAGTACAGCTGTATTTTTAAGACAAAAGTACGCAAGAGTGCTTGAATCCGAGACACATCCTATAATCTTACACTATCAATCATCTTGCGGTGAGGAGTTAGCCTAAAGTGCTAAACCCATGATAGGAAAATAAATTGGTTGGTCTAAGCAAGTTGTGGTGGTATTGCAATGACAGCAAAAAACGTTAGCTAATAAAAGGCGTTTCGGGTAATCCATATACTTGTGTGTGACAGAGAAAGCCGTATCTGAGTGTCAAAACAACTGCACTTTCTTAACACAACAATGGCAGGCGGTAAAAGAATCTTCCTTTTTCTTATGCTTGCTTCTCTGCTGGTGGCTCAGTTACAAGAGCTTTCTGCGAATTATAGGCCCCGTCTTAAATTTCTGGGTAAGAGTTTTTAGCATTTCAATGAGCAGATACAAAGGCTGTTAAAACAAAAAAGGTTTTGCCTAGGATTTGCTTAAACTAAATGTTGCTAGTAAGCATTGTCTTATTTATTCGTAAATTTCAAAGTCCCCTGGCAAAACAATACGAAAAACCAGTAAATTATTGAATCACAAAGAAATTTTCACTATTTGGAAAGAGAAAACCCTATATCGAAGTTCATTAATTAACATCAATACCTCCAAACTGATTAAAAAACCAAAAAGAGTAGTTTTACTTGGCTTCAACTTGCCTTCAATAACCGGCGCATACCATGATGTTAACACGCCTGCAAGAAAACAGAGAGGTTCTTTTGAAAGCAGCATGAAACAGACGTCTTCCTAAATAATGACATTTAGTCATCGTACAGTGGATCATGTTCGCCGGATCGCGGTCTTGGCATCGTTACTCGCAAAGAATCAGTTCCTTTGATTTCTCAACATTGTCATTCCCGGCCATTTCAGCAGTTTAAAAATTGTCATCGTCTTTTTAATTTATTTCTTTGTAACTTATGTTTGTAGAGAATTTAGTTTAAGAATAGTTTTTTGCGGTGTTGGAAGAAAAGTTGCACTAAATGATTGTGCACGCCAGGAAATTTAGTCACAGGGTTTTGTTGTCCGGCATTTTTCTGTCTTTGCCAGTTACGTCCGGTGGACTATCGAATGGGCAAACTGTATAATTTTATCTTTTATGGGGAAACTGATTGAACTGATATAGCGTTGGCGAGTGGCCGTCCATCTTGGCAAGTTTGTTGTTGATTGGCGAGTGTGTATGTGGGAAAATTTACTGACATACCAAGACAGACAGACCAAGTAGAGGCAGATGGGTTGAAGGGAGGGATCTTATATCTGCAAAATACTGTTTGAAGAATGCTTGATACAATATTTCTATCTTGTGGCCCTTTTTGTTTGTTGCATCAACCACAAGATAAGTTCTGATCACCATAACACTTAATCTTCAGCTAGATTGAGAAGAGTGCAGTGACTTTCAGCTTACTTTTTCAGTTGGAAACTTAGGAACTACTTTCCGGAGTTCTCTTTTTGATTTCTCTCATTGAAACTGAGCAAGCCAAATTCGAAACTTTGAATTGTACATCAAACCGAACACTTTGTGATTTTATTTCAAAGAACAATAGAAAAGCAAACCACAGATTGTTAAGTAACGTTCCTAGGTCACCGACGGACTTGTAAAGCGGGAAGACCGATGTAAACTGAAATTCACTGCGACCTAAATTGATTGACCACTTTTCAGAATGTTCTGGAGTACGGCGGATTTACATTTGAGTGATGAGTGATGTTTCCCAGGGCACTTTCAAAATGAAATTGTTTCAAACAATTCCGAAAAACTTGAAAGGTCTCAAGTTTTAAGTGTAAACTATTAATTCTCTACGAGACGCCTGTCTTTGTTTTATTTTGTTTAATTTTCACCGCGCTTAAAATTTTTAAATGACTTGGAACCGCTATCACTCTGATGCACAGTCATCATCAGCCTGGGTTTAAAGCGTGGATTTGTTCGTCTACTGATTTTACAGCCAGTGTCGGTGCATTCTTTGCTTGGAAATTTGAACGATTTTAGTTTTGCTATGCGAGCGTCAATTGTTAATCAAGAAGAGCTGCTTCAAAACTCAGGAACAGGCTAACGGCTGAGGCAACTTGACACAAAGAGGAAACTATTGGTACAGGATTTATTGAAGAGGTAGAATATTCAATTTTTCCCAGTGTGGACGGAAATTGTGATCCTCGCGTATATTTTTAGTTGCTGTCAGGCTGCATCAGGTGGCCCAACATAACCTTAATTAGTGACGCTCTTCTCAAAATTCTTGCAGTTCCAACTAGAGGCGTCATATTATTATTATATTTCGTTTCAGATAAATCCCAAGACGAGCTCGAAAAGGGCTACGGTGAGCATTGAACTAATCTCTTAATCAAGTTTAAGCTTGTGGCCTTCAGAGGATGGCCTATAGAGGCCTCATGAGTACCTTAACGTTTGCCAGAATAGCCGGAATCAATTTCTAAACATAGTTAAGGGAATTCATGCAGCTAATTTTTCGCGTAACAGATTCCAAAGTTAAAATACCCCAAATCGAAAACAGCGGTCAAGCCAAAGGGCCTTGTTGATGAGAATGTGTCGTGAAAGAAACCATGGTTGTTTATGTTCAGTTGCGTGGGGTAACAGGTTGATCTGCATTTTGTGCAAATGTCAAGCAAAACTCTCTAATGAGAAATTTCTTTCGAAAGTTGAGTGCTTCATTTGGGCAATTCATTGCAATTTAAGTAGAGAGCGAACTGATTTGATTATTTCAGAAATTCAGGGGAGAACGATTTTTACTGTCAGATATCCTACTGGGAATCTTGAAATAACGACGCTCTGAAAAGCTTAGGGAATTTCCTGATGGGACGCACTAAATTATCCCTACCATGTGATTACATCATAACAGGAGACTATATTAAAAAGTCCATCCATCAATCAAGAGCTCACTAGTCACGACAATTTGCCATTAACTGCACACTACTCGTTAGAAATTATTCATTTTTCTTTGTCGTCTTTTTTATTCAGATTGCAGAAACGAATTTCCAGAAGTCTTTTGTAAAAGTTTTCGGGAGTTTTGTTCTGATGGCAATAAAAACGGGAAGTTAGTGAGGACGAAGTGTAGATTCTCCTGCGGCTGCGTTTGATGCAAGGTACGTGAGTAAAATGGCTTCTACAACAGTTCAAATGATCAGAATATACCACCAAGTTACTTGCACCTAAATCAGACTGCCCTTTCTTCGTTCCTTCGTTCCTTCATTTATTCTGGTTCGTTCTTCCTGATTCAATCACCTATTGAATTAATGGATGTTATTATTTATTGTAGAAAGAGTGCAGAGTGCAAAACCGAAAGGAATAAGAAAGGCTACCAGACGACCAATAATCCTTCTTGCTTCATTTGATTTCTTGTAATCTGATAAAATAAAGAGAAGCTTTTAATCAGTGCATTGATGGCAGTTTTCTTCAAACGTGTGCTATCCAAATCACTGACACATTTGTCCAAGTTTTCAGTAACCTTTGTAGAAGCAGGTATAATTTTGCATCCACACTAGTCTGCAATCTGGACAGCTACAGGGTATAAATCTTGTCTTATGAGAGACTTGTTCCTTGTTGTCTGATTACAAAGGCGAAGTTAGGTCAGTGCATTCAATGCATTGTTCTGCATTAAAGGAAGTTTTGTACCGTTTCCAGAGGTAGGTATAACATATATGGATCCATACTATTCTCAATCCAGACAGTTACAGGGTGTGTACTGTGCCTGAGTTTAGAGTAAGTCGTTCAAAATGAGTTTGTTACGACTTTCTCTTTTTAAAAATTCGTGTTTGGCGCGATTTCGTGCTCTTTTCGCGCACTTTTGGCAACCGTTCGTGTGTTTTAGCGGCATTCTTTACCGGTACACCGGTACACTGTTTTCACAGTTTTTCCACGAGGTGACCAGAACATTTTTATCTTATTTTGTATTGCGTATTTTTTCTCGGTCCCACACCACTACAATACATGGTTCCACGGTTATTGGCGCCATTTTAACTGGGGGGCAAACACGGCTAAAAATACAGTTTATGTATGGGATTTTGACCGACTTTGAGCCACTGGTGTTACAGCAACCTCGAACCCAGGCTCTCTTTCTTTTCCTCCCTTGTCGTCGAGAGAGAGACCCTGGTTTAACCTGATCACGTGATCACCCCAAATCTGGGTGGTAAAAAAAATTGATGGAAGAGAGGGGTGGCAAAGTCAATAAAGTGTTACTGTGACAAAACGGCTTTAATGACCCACCATCCCAGCGGTATTGTGGGTTTTTTTTTACTGGTCACGTGATCAGATCCAACCAGGGTCTCTCTCTCGACGACAAGGGAGGAAAAGAAGAGAGCCTGGGTTCGAGGTTGGCGTTACAGCGGTTCAAAGTCGGAAGACCTTAGATAACAATGACCTACACCAGATTCAGTGATCAGCGGTTTCAGTGAAAACATGGGTTTGTGGGGGCTGCTCATTCTCACGGGCTCATAAAAGGTGGTTACGGTCCTTGTTATCGAAGGATTTCCTTCAAAGTCGCTCAAAATCTCATATATTTACTGTATTTTTAGCCGTGTTTGCCCCTCAGTTAAAATGGCGCCAATGACCCTGGAACCATCTATTATTTGCTCAATATGGATGCTTGAATATGTTTAAATGTGGAACTGCAGAACACTTTCCCTTGTTTAAAACGAAATCAGATATAATCGAAGATTCGTGTTTCTGTAACGTTAACGTTTCGCAAGAGTCACCATGAATTTTTTTTTAATCAATCCCCCTACCCGCCCCCATGAGGCTGAGCATTCATAGTTAACATAGTCCTGTCCCAGAACTCCCTCTTACTCCGCCCTGCATAGGGTGGGTGGGGCAGGATCTCACCCACCCACCCTATGCATGGCGGAGTAAGAGGGAGTTCTGGGACAGGACTAGAGTTAACACTGCATCAATTCTAGAGCCCTATCCTGGTAATCAGTGCTGCAACGTGTCTAGGATTTCTCAAGCTTGAAAGATGCGCAGTCTTTTAGTCATTAGGCTTAGGGGGTGTTTTCATGATACCGGGGCGACTTTCGCCCTTGCGCGAGTTCACTCCGGTTCCCTCTTGCAGCTCTGTAATCGTTTACATGATACCGTCGTGAGATTTTGCACCGGAACGAAAATTCTCGCTCCGGTGCAGGAACCGGGGTGAACTCGCGCCGGTGTGACATGACATTTTTCGGTGATATCATGTAAACGAATACAGAGCTGCGAGAGGGAACTGGAATGAACTCGCGCCGGGGCAAAAGTCGCCCTGGTATGAACCTCACCCCGGATTGAAACTCGCGTCGGTGCGAGTTTTCTCATGTAAACAGTCCCTAATTTAGCAACAGAACGGGAACGTCATTTGAGGACGCGAGAGCGCGCAGAAAGGACTGAACACAACTTCCGGTGCTCAATTTGCTGCTCTACCGCTCTGCCATTGGTCAAGTCGGTTTCTAGATCTGCGCGCGCCGTTGTCAAGAAGTCCCCGTTGTCTCTTACCCGTTGTCTTTGCTAAATTCGACCTCTTGTCGAGCCCGCTCGCAGAACGGGTCCAATCAGCGGAATACCTCAACACTACTACCCAATTCTCCTAGGGTACCTCGGGCAGTTAGAAATGTTGATACAGAAGTTTGCAAGAAGGGCACAGTTTTCTAAATTTCGTAGCGGCGTCCGAGCATTAAGTAAACTCAAAACAATGAGTATAGAAGGAGAAGATCTGGAAAGAAGAGTAATGTTAAACGATGGCCATAGAATGCCTTTGTTTGGTCTTGGAGTATGGCGTGCTTTGGGAGATGAGTGCGGAGAGGCGGTAAAGTTTGCTTTGGAGAATGGATACCAGTTGATTGATACTGCAGCTGTGTACAAGTGAGTATGTACATCGTAAATCCTCAGTTAGACCCCCTAATCTAATACATTGTAAGTGCCCCTCTCTAAGAACCCACCCCTTTTTAGAAGGGGAAAGTTATTAAGCCCCTCGCGTCTCCTTCCACTACTTCCTTCACAACCAATTTACCAGTACGTATTCTTACGTTCATAATTAAGCTTAAAGCCCCGGCTACACGTTCAAACATTGTTATAAAACATTTGTTGGATGAACAATGTTAGAACGTGTAGCATGCATGTTTGATGACGTTTGTTCAACATTTTTTTGTTGGAAGAATGTTTTGATTTCGATCAAACATTTTCTCCAACATACAACAAATGTTGAAGCGTGTAGCCGCCCTTTCAACAATGTTGTATTGCAAAGACTAATCAGAGTTAAGGACCCAGTCTCCAATCCGAGAGCCTAATAATTGTTGAAGTCAAAAACCTGAAGTGACGTGTTTCTTACAATGTTGTATGCGTATCCAACATTGTTAAGCCCCAGCTACACATTGTAACATTGTTAGAAGAACACAACCCAACGTTGTTGTAAGAACGCTTCTAACAATGTTGGACACGCATATACCATTGTTGGAAAAATGTCGCTTCGGGGGTCTGACTTCAACAATTTCCACCTCTGCCAATAGGCTTTTGGATTGGAGACTGGGCCCTTAACTCTGATTGGTCTTTACAATACAATGTTGAAAGGGCGGCTACACGCTTCAACATTTGTTGTATGTTGGAGAAAATGTTTGATCACAATCAAAACATTCTTCCAACAAAAAATGTTGAAGAAACGTCATCAAACATGCATGCTACACGTTCTAACATTGTTCATCCAACAAATGTTTTATAACAATGTTTGAACGTGTAGCCGGGGCTTTAGAAGCGTTCTTACAACAATGTTGGGACATGTTCTTCTAACAATGTTACTGTACAACGTGTAGCGCCCCGGCTACACATTGTAACGTTGTTAGAAGAATACATCCCAACATTGTTGTAAGAACACTTCTAACAATGTTTTATATGCATAAAACATTCTTGGAAACACGTCACTTCGAGGTTCTGACTTGAACAATAAATTATTTCTACCTCCGCCAATTTAAAGGGACCTCCACTCTTACAACAAATTCACACTGAATTGATGGAAATAATTACTAGATTTCAAATTTTGTTTTAAAACGTGGATGTAACATTTAAGAGTTCAAAAAAATGGATATCATCATCGCCTGTTTTTGCTTTTAAGTTTCATGGGAACCACCATTTTGGATTTGATGATGCAAGATGGTTGCAGCTATTGTCAGGAAACAAATGAAGCAGAAAATCCTTTGTGTTAAACAATAGGGTAACCATCACGCGTCATCAAATCCAAAATACACATGCTGTATGATCTCCATCTTCATGCACTTCAACGTTCTACTTTGCCTCTGGTAATGCTTCAAATACAAAAGATCCTCAAATACAAAAGATCCCCAAGGGAAGGGGGGGGGGGGGGGAGTGGGAGGAAGGGTAAAGAAAACAAAAGATGGTAAATTGTAAGCACAGTCAACCAGTCCAAGCTTGGGACTCCAAAAAGACACAATAATAAATTTGACCACTGAACAATATTGCATTACAAAACCTAAGAACCATGTGACTTTGGTGTCTCTCTTAAAGTTAAAACAGATTTAGAGGTATTTATTGGTTCAGTATAGATTAAACCCACTTGCTTTTGTGCAGACTAAATCTCCCATATGTTTTAATTTGTAGCATGAAGTCAATGTAAGTCATGTCTATACAGGTACAAGTCTAACCATAGTGATCATCAAGTTGTATTCCACTGTTTTGCTTTCTTTATTGATGTGACTTAAATGTTTTTTTGAATGTCTCAGAAATGAAACTCTTGTTGGTCAAGCTATCAAACAATCAGGCATTAAAAGGGAAGACATTTTTGTGGTGACAAAACTCTGGAATGATGCACATGGATATGATCAGTGTTTGCAGGCATTTAACGAAAGCCTTAAAAAGTGAGTATTGCTGTAAACATGATGCTAGGCCAAACTATGTGCAAATATAGAAATAACTTGTGCTTGTTAAGTAATTAAGAATTTACAGTGTAGGATCCAGAGATGGTTATGAATTTTTTAATAATCTTTCCATCTCAGCATGCAAAGTTATTACTTTTTTTGAAGGTCCACCATTCCACAACAATTACAGGGTGGGGGATGGGGAGTGTTTTGACTGCAACATTACACAGTTACAACAGATCTGATTCAAATACCACAAACAGCAAAAATAGCCACAAAAGGTGCTCCAATTTACTGATTGAGAAAGTGCATACACTGCAGGCTCTTCATTTGGGCAATTCAGTGATATTGTTTGTTTACATGTAGATTTGCTTTTGAATGGGGCACGGTGAAAAGCTAAGGGGTAAGCTTTTGATCATGCACCATTCACAAGCAAAATCTTGACTGCACACCATCTCTGAATTGCCCAAATGAAGAGCCTGTATGTTTAAGGGTGTGATTAACGTTAATTCCTGTGAAAATACATGTACACTTTTATTGAGAGACACCATTGCGTCATTTTGAGAACTGTTGATGGTGAGATGTTTTGATTGAGTGCTGGCAAAAACAAAGATTGATATCCTTATGTATAAATTAATTTTGTCATTTTGCAGGCTTGGTACTGGCTATATTGACTTGTATCTAATTCATTCCCCTACCCCTGGGAAAAATATCGAGTCTTATAAAGCCATGCTGAAGCTCAAGGAACAAGGCCTTGTGAGGTGACTATCATGCATGTCTTGTCTATGTTTGAACTGTATATTTTGAATTATTATAATAGACAGAGATTTAACAATGTCATTTTTGTGCTCATTATCAAATTCTTAACAGGAAGGAATCAGGTTTATACTGAAGGGTTTTGGAAATAATTAAATACAGTGCATATAAATGATGTTACCATGTAACCTAATGACTGGTTATGGTGTTCATGTTATTGATTTTTATTACTGTGAATCTAACTGCCTGTATGCCTCACAGTTCACAAACTTCACTATTGTATTACCAAATATCATTATCATTGTCATTATTGAGCATTACAGGCAAAATGTACTCACCTAAGGATAAGACCCATTGATGTTATTTACAAATTGATGCTAAATTTGGTAGTACAACTGTAAGGAGTGTGATTAACCCCACTCCTTATTATCTTCTGCCATTATGCCATGAAATGTTATCAGGAATACAGCACAGGGTTGTCTGAATGTTATTATTGAAGTAGGTGGCTATTTTGCCATCTTATACTAAACCAGGACTAAATAATTGGAGGAATATCCCAGCAGAGAAACCAGCCAGGAACACAGAACATACTGTGGCACCAGTACACCATAAGCTGGATCCTGCCTTTGTTAATTTTTGTTACGATGTACTGTTGTTGTACATGTAATAAATAAATATGCTATGGTTCAATTTTATCCCTAGTTTATTTTTTTCTTCCTTTCTTTGATAATTATGGAGAAAAAATTTTAAATCAAGGATAAAATTGAACAATGACATATATATTTTTAAAAGATCTCTTGGAGTCTCCAACTTTGGTGTCCATCACCTGAAGGAAATGGAGAAAGCAGGGCTTCCTACTCCAGCTGTCAATCAAATTGAACTCAATCCTTATTGGAGACTGGAGGACATTGTGAACTATTGTACAGTAAAGGGAATCACTCCAATGGGTTACTGTCCACTATTTCGCGGCAAGAAAAATGATGATCCAGTGTTAGTTGAAATGGCAAGTAGGTAAGTAGTTGGAATTATGGTAATCATCCTAAGGGACTAAATGGACTGCCCAAAGAGTTTTTAATTCAACTGTTAACTTAAGACTTATGGCACTCTTACATGCACTGGAGATGGATTTCTTAACTGGGCATTGGGACATTTACTAATTATTATTCATGCATAGTTTATAGTGCAAAATAAGGTAGTTTATTGAAGGAAACCAATCCCAAATGATCACGTGGTTTTCAGTTGAGTGATAAAAGTAATCGCCGTTCTGCTTTGCTCTCTGATTGGTTTGTAAAATTTGTGCCACTTTCTCAACCAAAGAAAGCAAAACGAAAAGAAGTTGCAGTTTAGAAGCACACATTTTCTGGTGCTAGAAATAATAAATAAGGAAAATAAAGAGTCTATTAACAGGAGTGTACAGTGTAATATGTTATTGTAACAATAGCATGATTATAGCCTACAACAACCAGAATCCTTAATATTTGACTTGCAAATTAAGGTTATTGCAGTAACTACTGATACCCCAGATAAATTTGGAGATTGAAACAGAGGACAAAAAATTGCAGTTTAAGGAAAATGGCGCCAACTTGAGAGTTGTCTTTATGTTTTAGTTTGTTTGAGTTGAGCACAATAGTCATACTTCACTCCACAATTCTGAATTCATTAATTTTCAAATTACACTTGTCTATTCTATTTGGATGTATACAGTAATGTCTTCATGTACATGTATTAATCACCGTTACATTTTTGTGTTTCTCATTTGTATTTAGATACAAGAAAACAGTTGCCCAAGTTCTTCTTCGTTGGAGTGTGCAGAAAAATTACATTACCATCCCAAAAACAATCAGAAAAGAAAGAATTTTAGAAAATGCAGATGTTTTTGACTTTGTCCTCAGTGAGGGAGATATGAAAATCTTGGTATGCTATGGCCCCTTTTAATAATTAAAATAATTACTTAATTATCCTCTCCCCGTAGGGGCTTTTGCCAACTATGTGAGAAACAAATAATTCAAATAAACATAATATGATAAGAATCCCAACTGGCCGGAGGCAAACCAGTTGGCTATTTACAAAGATGACTGCGGAATTGAACCAGAGACTACCCAGAACAACACCAGCTAGCGGCCACCTTGGCCACCCTTTTCATAATGGTGCTCTGCAAATTATTCTTTTAACTTTAAGATAATTAGTCTTACTAGCCTCGTTAGCATGTGCAAATTAAAATTGAGGTGAGTAAGGCTAATTATTTAAAATCAAATTGCCTGCCATGTTAATTACTGATAAAGAAAAGAATTAATTGTAATAAGCTGTTTTTATCACTCTTTTATAAGAGTTCATCCATTCCTCAGACTTCCCCGTTAAAAAGTCATGTATAAATATTTTAATGAAAGCCATGCAACTTTTTTTAAGGCCAAGGTGAAACCATGTGACCTGAAGGAAGGAAAAAGATTTCTTTTTGAGTTCAGGGAAAGATCTGTAATTTCACATTTTGCATCAAAGTCAGTGAAAATTGCTGTATAGTGATAAAAAAATATTAGCACAGCAAGCTTACAAAAAAGTCAGAAAATGGCATTTACAAACTGAAATGTAGCAGATGTGCATGTACATAATTTATTCGCTTTTTGAAAATGTTTTTGAAACTCACAGAAGTGGTGGGGTAATGATTAGCAGCACATGTAGGTTAACCCAAAGTTAATTTGATCAACTTAACATACATTTACTCTTTAACAGTCCTAGACCTGATGTTTTGCAATGTGGTCTGGCATGTGGGGGTGGGGTCTGGGTCGGGAGTTAAGCAAAGATAATATGAGGCTACCAGAATATCAATTACCGGTACCTACTCTATAGTCATTTATGAATGTATTTTGCAGGATAACATGCCCACTGAGCAGTGTGCTGCTATGGAAAACATAACAGAAACACCATGGAAAGGCTGAATTGTGATGTGAAGGAATTTCTCAATTCCAAAGACTTATGATAGAAAGCATTTACCTTCTGTTAATAATCTGTCTGCATGATTGATATATCCACTGGTGTCAAATAGCTGCTTGATGACATTATTTGGGTCTGGGACTGGTGATGTGTGGGCGCTGGTGTCAGCACAGTGTGTTTTAAACTGCATTGGACATTAGGGGTGGGTAGAACAATACAGTTAAACATGGCATACATACAGAACAAGCTACAGGCAGTATTTCAAAGCACTGTGTTTTAGACTGCTGGCTGTCCCTTTTTGGATTGTCGAAGCACAATCTGTCAATAGCCTAATGAGCAACAGAGTGGAAAGAGACTGGAGAGAGGAGCATAGGCTCCCCTCAATGCATCGCCAGTCTCCCCACACTATTGGTGTGAGTTCCCCACTATCCAGAAAGAGATTGCTAGCAGTCTGCGTTTATGTGTTTTATTGTTTGAATGGCTTTTTTTATGGCTCAAACCAACACTGTACAGAACTGTAAATCTGACCGAGAACAAATGTTACATTGCCGACTTTCTTACTTACTTATATCTTTATTATTATTGATTACAAAAAATTGCAAATAAACATGTATTTAAAATCATTTTAATATTATTTAAAAAGGCTGAAAGAATAACGACGTTTTTACGCTAGCTGTATGTCCTTATCAAGTCAAAACAATGAAAAGTTTGAAATCTATAAATACTAAAAACAAACAATAGCTAAGTAAAAAGATGTAACATTCCAGTAGCAACAATCTTTTGAAAAAGTCAGTTTAGAATTTTCAAGTGCCAGAGCAAATATGATTGTCTAGTGTTTGAAATGCTTTTCATTTTTTTGACTTCATAAAGATGTTAAACTAGCATCAAAACGTCGTCATTTTAGCCTTTTAAATATTAAAATGATTTTAAGTAACGTTTTTTTTTTTCGCAATTTCTAAGTCACTTCTACCTATCATTTTTATTGTTATTGTTACTAACTATAATGCTTGAATTTTTTCAATCTATCCTCTCCAAGGACACTCTGTAACATCCGCCAATGGAGTACAGCATTGCTCTGTTGGCATTGCATCCTGTTTGTAAAAACAAAAATACACCATGGCTTAGTATGGCTTTTTACTCCCTGTTCTTTAACGCTCTGTGAGCTGTGGTCATTTCATTTAAATACATCATTCAAATACTAATTTACAACATTTTGTAATCAGTTTCTTAATATAAAAAATGTATCAAGGAAGCCCAATAGAAGCTGGAAGCTTATTAACATTGGGTTCCTCCATCGATGCAGAAGATCGCATGCATGGACATACAATAGCATAGGACAGGCGAGTTTAATTTAATTTTCTGTTGATCAGGACTTTTTCAGTAAAGTCTCAAAGCTAGAATATCTAGGGATAAGGCGAGATCATGGGGTAGGAAATTCCAAACTGCTTAATATTGGTTCTGCGATAATGTGGATGATACACTGTAGCTAAATATTACAAATTATTGTGTGACCTCACACAATTCCTAGACAGTTTCTTTTTTTTTTTCTTCTTTTTTTTTTTTTTGTCATTTGCTCTAAGAGCACAGAGTGCTCATTGAAAGAGCTAACACTGTTTACATTTATTTATCATTATTTGAACATCACAGTCGAAGAGACACTCAAACAACAGAAAGAAAACAAAATAAAAAAATAATATAAAATAATCTGATAGAACTAAAAGAAACATCGTACAACCATAATTGTATAATTCATGATTAACAAGTACTCCTGATTTGAATTGCATGAGCCTAAATTTTGAAAAATCACTTGCACCTTTTAATCATCGATTGAAGGGCTCGAGCATAACCATCCTATGTCGAATTTTGAGTCGTTTTTCGATTTGCTTGGATTTGTCTGAATTTCTGCATGTGAACTGCAATTCGATGGAAACACATTGTATGATTTGACTGATTCATCCAGAATCAGAAATGCATTTACGTACACCAAGAAACCAACCTTCCATGGGAGTGGTTTGCAAGTTGCATTACATCTTCTTAGTAAGAAAAAATGCATTTCTGGATTCTGGATGAATCAGTCAAAAAATACCATACAATGTGTTTCCATCGAACTGCAGTTCACATGCAGAAATTCAGACAAATCCAAGCAAATCGAAAAACACCTTCGACATAGGATGGTTATGCACCGAGGCCTTCAATTGTATTCAAGGTTGTACGATGTCCTATACTAATTTCAATGCAGCCGCCACCCTCAACACCATCAATTCTCAGACAGGTGAAACCTTCTCCATGAGTTGGCCTTTAGAAGGGGACAATTGAAAAGAAAACAGTATAACGCTGTGATAAAGACAGCTTGAAGAAACAGGATATTACTTTGTTTGTTAAGTCGGCCACACAAGTGTGCGAAAACATTAAATGTTTGTTCTTTTGTGGCAGGCTAACATCATCGTGTGGATTAGTAGAAGTGAAAATGCAGCCTGATCATGAGTAATATTATGTGATGATGATGGTTCAACTGCTATCCCACCAACCAGGCTTTTATGAGCTTTTTCTGATAGAGGCCCTGTCCACACCTATCCAGATATTTTTATATCCGCAAATTTTTCTCTGCGGATTCAAAACTTTTCATGTCCACATGCAACATATTCAAATCGAATTTGCCCATCCACAAGTTCCAGATTCGTTCTAGTATCCAGGACTCCTCTGTTACTTTTGTCAACATAGCATGCGCCATTAGGTGTGCGAGTTGATGGCAAATTCATCGGATTTGAAAATATCCGGATTCAGATTCAACTGTCCACACAATTCCAAATTCTTTGCGTATTCAAAACTTTCCACTCTGGAGAGCGGATTTAAAAAGTTGCGAATTCGCCAGATACTGTATGTGTGGACAGAAGGCGAATCCGAAAAGATTGCAGATTCAAAAATATCTGGATGCGTGTGGATATCAGGGGGCCAGAAAAGCTCACGGAAAGTCTAATTAGTTGAATTACTCACCAGTATTTTCATGTCATCCTCGCTCATGCTGAAGTCAAAAACTTGGGCGTTTTGTTGAATTCGTTCTGGATTGCCTGACTTTGGAATGGTGATGTAGTTTTTCTGAACAGCCCAACGGATCAGAACCTGCGGTACTGATTTGCTGTATCTGTTAAAAACAAGAGTATAGCATTATGATGTCACTTAGCTGTAAACGACCCCACAAGCTCATGTAGCTTTTGAATACTTATTGTTTTAAAATAAAGGCTATCCATCCATCGACTTCTCATTAAAGCCAAACACATTTTGACCGAAGTGTACAAGAGGCTTGTCACATAACGGTAAGCTGTCAAATGATCCAATGGCTCCCCACGAGTGTCCCATAAGCTCAGTGTTAACAGTATTACGCGCGTATGTGAAAGGTCGCTCATGAAATTTTCACATGACAGTGCTGCCCCCTGTTTTGCTGGTTGGTTTGACATAGTTAACTCTGCTGCTAGTGTACAACTTTTCTTTTTACAACATTTTGACATCATCTGTTAACTATTACCAAACAGATGCACGGTAACAATCAACAACAATCAGCGGAAGAATACATTAAGCAATTTACACGGAAATAACAAATCTATAAATTTGGTTTTGACTGATCTCAATGTGGTCATTCTGTTATGCTGTCAATTTATCAATGAATGGATTAAAGTTTGGAGCTCGTCCCAGTACCCCACGCAACTCTGAAAAGGCCAATATACTTAATCCAGTTGAAACATGACAGAATAACAGGAATAAAGTTTTCCAAAAGAACACAATCTAAAGTGGGAATACCCTTTGTAGGGGCAGCCTGAGAACACTGAGCATGCAGATTAATCTGGACTGGAGCATCTCAAATTGACTTCCAGTGCCATGTATTGGGCATGGTAGAGCAAGCACATTTTCCCACTGAATCTTTCCAAAAGAACGTATATTTTGTGTATTTAGAGTGCATTGTTATTCCGTTTGGAATGCTGATTCCATGAAGATGTCTCAAAAGAGCATGATAACTGCCTATTCAGAGTACTCTGGGATGGCCCCAAAACAATGCGCCCCTTGCGGCTCAACAATGCCAGACCAGGTATCGTTGGATTCACAGCTTGTTACTGTAGAATCTTTGATATCACGTCACTTACCTACTAGCTATTTCAACCAGCGTAGGATCTCCATTTTTCTGGCCGCGAAATATTGGACAGTAACCCATGACAGCAATTCCTTTTTCTTTGCAGTAACTGACAACGTCTTCTAAGCGCCAATAGGGATTGAGTTCTATTTGATTTACAGCTGGAGTCGGAAGCCCTGCCTTTTCCATCTCTTTGAGGTGATTCACGCCGAAGTTCGAGACACCGATTGACCTATTAATCCAAATACTTTCAGTTAAATCATGTGTAAATGGAACATGACAATGAGGGAAGCTTCCACTTGCCAATAACGCAGCAATTTTTTTTGTTAGAAATAAAAATAAAAAAATGGTGACAAATTGCTGAAATTTTATAATCTGTTTTAAATTGTTTAACTCTCTTGCATCCCATTTTGACACAAACTTTTGCACAAATTGAAAGCATAAATTATTAATTAGTTTCTCTACACTGATGTTTCACATTGGATAAATTCCTACATGTATGCTTACGCACCCATATTCACCAATGGCAAAAGAACAATATAAATTTATTTGCTGCGCTATCCGGCCTTTTCCACACCAGCCCTGACTGGTTACCTATATTTATTTTATTAAGATTTCTTTTTACATCAACTTGTCATCATCATTATTCCTCATCAGCCATTCAAGAGCTTAGAACTTGGATTGTGTTCAATTTGATTCACAGCTGGAGTAGGAGGCCCTGCTTTCTCCATTTCCTTCAGGTGATGCACACCAAAGTTGGAGACTCCAAGAGATCTTTTAAAAATATATATGTCATTGTTCAATTTTATCCTTGATTTTTTTTTCTACATAATTATCATACAAAGGAAGAAAAAAAAACTAGGGATAAAATTAAACCATAACATATTGCATCATAACAAAAATTAAAAGGCAGGATCCAGTTTACAGTGCACTGGTTCCACACTTTGTGCATTTTGTGTATTACTGTCCAAATAACCACTATCTCTGTGTTCCTGGCTGGCTACTCTGCTGGGATATTCCTCCAATTATTTAGTCCTGGTTTAGTATAAGATGGGAACATAGCCACCTACTTCAATAATAACATTCAGACAACCCTGTGCTGTATTCCTGATAACATTTCATGGCATAATGACAGAGATAATAAGGAGTGGGATTTATCACACTCCTTACAGTTGTACTACTTTAACATCAATTTGTAAGTAACATCAGTGAGTCTTATCCTTAGGTAAGTACAAAATGTACATTTTGCCTGTAAGGCTCAATAACGACATTGATAATGGCAATTATATTTGGTAATAATATACGATGGAGATAGAAGTGAAGTTTGTGAACTGTGAGGCAAACAGGCAGTTATATTCTGTTATTTCACAGTAATAAAAATCAATAACATGAACACCGTAACCAGTCAGTAATTTACACATGGTAACAAAAAATTTTAATATGTGCATGATATTTAATTATTTCCAAAACCCTTCAGTATAAACCTGATTCTTTCCTGTTAAGAATTTTATAATAAGCACAAAAACAAAATTCCATTTACTCTGTCTCTGACTGTCTATTATTCCAATGCATGACTGGCTTTGAACTAGCAGTAAAAACTACAGGATGAAAAAAAAAAACTACAGGATGTAGCGAAGTTCAAACATAAACAGGACATGATAGTCACCCACCTCACAACGCCTTGTTCCTTGAGCTTCAACATGGCTTTATAAGACTCTACATTTTTCCCAGGGGTAGGGGTATGAATTAGATACAAGTCAATATAGCCAGTGTCAAGCCTGCAAAATGACAAATTTATACAGAAGAATATCAATCATTATTTTTGGCGGCACTCAATGGAAACATCTCACCATCAACAGTTCTCAAATGGTGCAATGGTGTCTCTCAAAAAAGTGTATTTTCATAGGAATTAGCATTAACCACACCCTGAATAGCCTGCATAGTCAGGCTCTTTATTTGGGCAATTCAGGGATGGTGCACAGTCAAGATTATGCTTCAGATGGTGTGCAGTCAAAAGCTCAAATCCCTTAGCTTTTGACTGTGCACCGTTCGAAAGCAAAATTACTTACTTATCCTCTCCCCGTTGGGGCTTTTCAGGGATAGTTTACAATGCTTCTCTAGGGTGAGATCGGATGTCAGCCTGTAAAGGTGCCTCTGGCTGCCGCTATCAGTCCATATTATTTTGATCTCACCCACCCAACCAACCCACACATGAATGTCAAAGACAGATGAAAGGTAGAGATAGACAACCACACCGGGAACTGAGTCCCTACTCTTATCGAACAGTGTGTGGGTTCTTTAACGTCCCACAGATTATTAAGCTGCGGCTACACGAGCGATTTTTCGCTCGCGCCAGTGATGCGATTTTTTCAATTTTGTCGTGTCACCAGCGCACGATGAAAATCACAAGTGTAGCCACCCTTGAACTGGCAACGTAACAGGTAAAAAGTTGCAAGAAAAAAATCGCAAGAAATTGAATGACTTTAATTTTTCGCGATTCTTTTTCTGCGATTTTTTGAGCTGTCGCATCACCTGTGCGAGGGTGGCTACACGGGTGATTTTCACTGCGCGCTGGTGACGCGACAATTTAAAAAAAAATCGCATCACCATCGCAAGCAAGAAATCGCTCGTGCAGCCACGGCTTTAGGTACAAGTGTTGTGAGACGGGACCTACAGTTTATCGTCCTTATCCGAGAAGACTAGAAAGTCTAACCATTTGCAGATGTTATTAATTACAATTAGGCAGCACTTTTCTCCTCAATTATTTAAAGACCCTAAGCGTTGGTCCGGCCGGGGTTTGAACCCGCGACCTCCCCACGCTAGTCTGGTGTTCTACCACTGGGCTAACCGGTCGGCGGTACAAAATCTAAACAATGTTTCTGAATTGTCCAAATGCACTTTCCTGTCTGCACTTTCTCAATCAGTAAAAATGTCACTTGTGACCAGCTAACATGGAGCACCTTTTGTGGCTATTCATCCATTGTTTGCTGTTTGTGTATCAGACCTGTTGTGTCTGTGTAATGTTGCAGAAAATACTCCCATCCCCACCCTGAAATTGCTGTGGAATGGTGGACCTTCAAAAAAAGTAATAACTTTGCATGCTGAGATGGAAAGATTATTAAAAAATTCATAACCATCTCTGGATCCTACACTGTAAATTCTTAATTACTTAACAAGCACAAGTTATTTCTATATTTGCACATAGTTTGGCCTAGCATCATGTTTACAGCAATACTCACTTTTTAAGGCTTTCGTTAAATGCCTGCAAACACTGATCATATCCATGTGCATCATTCCAGAGTTTTGTCACCACAAAAATGTCTTCCCTTTTAATGCCTGATTGTTTGATAGCTTGACCAACGTCAGTTTCATTTCTGAGACATTCAAAAAAACATTTAAGTCACATCAATAAAGAAAGCAAAACAGTGGAATACACTTGATGACTATGGTCACACTTGTACCTGTAAGAACTTATAGACTTACAGTGACTTACAGTGACTTCATGCTACAAATTAAAACATACGTGAGTTAGTCACGGTGACATGGTTCTTAGGTTTTCTTATGTAATATTGGTCAGTGGTCAAATTTATTCTTGTGTCTTTTTGGAGCTAAAAAAAATGCTATGTAATTACTTAGTAATTATTTATTTAGTAATTGGAGCCCCAAGCTTGGACTGGTTTATAAACTGTGCTTACAATGAACCATCATTTTTTTTACCCTCCCTCGGGGATCTTTTGTATTTGAATTTGAAAGTATCATTACCAGAGGCAAAGTGGAACATTGCAGCGCATGAAGATGGAGGTCATACAGCAGAAGATCAAGACCAAATTAGTGTGTTCCGGACTTCCAGAAAGTGGACAAACCATACTTTGATCAGTGCAAATGAAGTGTTTAATACATGTACATTCATGATTGAAATGGTGAAGGAAATGTTGAAGTAGACGGGAGGCCGGGGCTTAATATTAGAGTTATTATTAGAGTAGGGGGTCTAACTGAGGATCATTACAATGTACATCACACTCACTTGTACAGAGCTGCAGTATCAATCAACCGGTATCCATTCTGCAAAGCAAACTTCACCGCCCCTCGGCACTCTTCTCCCAAAGCACAGTACACGCCAAGACCAAACAAAGGCATTCTATGGCCATCGTTTAACATTACTCTTCTTTCCAGATCTTCTCCTTCTATATCATTGTTTTGAGTTTATTTAAAGCTCGGACGCCGCTACGAAATTTAGAAAACTGTGCCCTTCTTGCAAACTTCTGTATCTAACTGCCCGAGTACCACGGGAGAGTTGGGCACTAGTGTTGAGGTATTCCGCTTTTTGGACCCGTTCTGCGAGCGGGCTCACAAAGGCGCGCTTAAGCGTAAAAGCTTTTATTAAGCCCCCCCCCCCCCC
>JAEMWC010000596.1:0-15000 GCA_016490735.1 Pachyseris speciosa
TTACTTCTTGGTGTCTCTGATGAAGAGGACAATTATTTTTACAATGGCGAGGAAGTGATTGAAACATAGTAAAAATATTGCAAACAGGTATATTTTTATATGTTGTAGGTCAAAATGAAATTCCTTTGTCTCTTAACTCTGTTTATTATTCATAGGTCAGGAATAACAGGGATTGGGATAAGTGCAGAAAAAGAAGATAAAATTCCAAAGGAAAATAAAAATTGAGAAAAAGTGTGAAGGTGTCATCTGTGAAAAATCACAAACATTTCGGGCATAGCCCTTCTTCGGTTTGAAAACCGTTGAATGTTATTTTTTTGCAACTATTAATTTGAAATTAATGTACAAAAGCTAAGCACGCAGACACGGGAAGCGCGCCACACTTTTCTCTCAGTGTTTATTTTCTTTTGAAATTTTATGTCCATTTCAGCATATTTCATTCATTTTGTTCATCCTGAACATATCGCATGTATAACAAAGGCTTGAAGACTACAACCTACAACCTGCAACATGTGGAAAACAAAAAAGTCAAGGCTAGTTGAGAATTTCAATTGTTTTAATTTCACAAGGCTACCATAGATGTTTCTAGCACATTTGCACCAAATTTGAGGAAAAGAAAAAAATCTGTGTCATTTGAAAGCCCATTTACTTTTGGTATCTCAAGGGTGGGCACAAATTTGGCATCGGGTGCTTTTTCTTTTTTTACAAGCAACCAAATGTAAGTAACAACAAAACACTGACAAAAACGGAAAATAACTTTAACCATATGAGGGATGATCAGTGTCACTTGTAACAGTTTCAAGTATACTAGTCTTGATAACATTATGATTGGTTGACCACAAGTACTCTGAAGGCATTGTATCACAAATGAATTTTTAGCCCTATCCCCAGGCTTCTTTTTGAATTCTAATGTGGCAGATATCCGTCAAGCTGAAAAAGGATAAACATTAGACTGACAGAACACTGAAGCTAGAGTATCATTAGAGGGTGCAAAGAGAAGCCATGGGATAAGGCTTTACTTGAAATGTATTGTTCCACTCTTTACCTATTACATTAAGTCAGTTTGTTGACTGGAATTAAGAACCATTACTATTCGGGTTGTTCATAGATTGACCCCATAGGTTAATGTGCTCATTCATCCAATGGTGAAGCTCACGATAATCAATGTTTCTCAAAAGTTGACCACTGAACTGTGGGAATGATGGATGCCCTCTCTACCCTCAGTAAATCTAAAGACTTTCTCCTTAATCAAGTCATCGACATTTTGTTAATCACATTGTTCTTGGTTAGGAACTGATCTTGTGCCAATTCTACCACTGTAGTTACAGTCAGCGCTCACTGATTCCACTATGGCTTTCAGAGGTTCTAATGCATGAGCTACTGTAGCTCCGTTGTTATCATTAATGTTGGTACCAAGAGCACGCTAAAATGTTTTGAGTACTTTATTTTGTTGTTCTTTCTTGAGGTCTAGTGAAATGTTATTACCTTTGCCTCCATAATTGTTGTAAAATCTATTCCACTTGAGCCTGTGAGCTTCAAATTGGGGCAGTATTGCAACAACTTTAACCAGGTGAAGAAGGACAACATATGCATACTTCGTGTGGCCTTCACTGTGATAAAGCAACAAGGCAAGTTTATATATATCGAACAGGCGTTCCCCGTCACCTTCTCTGACTGCATCATTGAAGTCCAAAAGTAATAACCCAAATACAAGTTTGTTCTGATGGTAGTTAAACTTGAAATCTGGTTTAGTTGAACTGCTCTTCTTGTTGTACATCACAGGTTTGAACAGCAGTGTAGTTCACATGATTGTCTCTAAGATGCCTGAGATAATAAAAAAGAGTACATTATTTAGTCAGAATCACAGTTTGTTTGACTGTGTATCAGTGCAAGTGCCCATATTTCATATTTGCCTACATTGGGGAACAGGGCTGGCACAATGGTGAGCGCACTTACTCCCACCAATTTTTTCCCAGGATACACTGTAGATTCCCAAACTTGCCTCCAGGTGTGGGCTGACATTGGCTCATCTGAAGGGCTTTACTTTGTTTCTCCAATTTTCCATTCCTCGAAAACCAAGTCATTTTCAAATTCCAGTTCGATGTGAATGAAAAGCCACTCTGTGCAGGTGCTGTCACTAAAATTATGAATACAATATTATAACTATTTCTATTATGACCCGGTGATATTAATATACACAGTAACACAGTAATCAGTAATTACTAACATTTCTGTACTTGTACTTCCAACTTTGCCACCCTGCACATGAAGACAGAATTTGAAATGAAGGGAAGCAGTCCAGATCCATTACCTTACAAAGAAATTTGAGGATGGGTACATACAGTATAAATTTTGTCTGCATTCACGTACTTAACTCTTCTGGAGTGCTGAACATTGACCTTGTTGCAACTCTCCTGACGACATGGCAATGGTACTTCCAGTGCACCCTGGAGATTGTCTATCTTCTGAACAAGGGCTTCAATCACACCATCCCCAAAGAGATGTTTATGAACTCGCAGATTTCCAACAGCTATCGTGACTTAGTTTCTTTTGGGACATCATCATCAGTAAGAATGTACTCTGGGCTTGCTGTTATAAGAATTGTGAAATGTATGAATTCAAATAAGAACCCATTGTCAGGTCAAGTTCTCTTAATGACAGAGTGAGATGAGATGAATGATCACTTCACCTGACTCTACCATCAAGAAGAGGGCATATATAGATTAATTATAACTTGTGTGCTGTGTGTTTTCCATCAGTGTTAGTAGGTTATTGAAAAGTTTTTCATAGAGTGAAAATAGAAGAGTGTGTGATGAATTATCACTTACAATCCATAGTTTCCATGCCAGCCATCTCCATGAATGCTGCACATATGTGCGCCTCAGTTTCCCTCTCATGGAACTCCTTGTACTCATTGTACTTCTTATCAATTCCTTTAGAAGCAGTTGTTTTCCTAGTTCTATTCATACTGGCTCGTGTTGTGCCCAATTCACCCCCGGAACTGTGCCTGACAAATCTTTCAAACTCAATCTATTAATTCCAAAAATATACCGTTCTGGTTATTAACAATAGTATTAGCAATCAGAGTGAGAACTGGGCTGCTAAGGAGATATCCGCATGTTACGTATGTTTCACATACCTTATATAAAGTGACTTTTGCATGCCAATCAGCGAACTCAGTTGTGATGCCTTCTAACCGTTCAAATGCATTATTTCGTACTCTGAAGGTCCACTGGACATTTCTCGCACGCTCTTCCAACAATTGGTCTCCATTCATGGGAACTTGACTGATGATTTCTTTTTTGCCATGCCCAGTGTTGATTGCTGGAACATATCTCTCTTGGTTTGAGATAATTAGTTTGGCCATGTCTCCAGAGACATTTGCATTGATAAACTCAAGATCCAAGGAACACTACAAAAGTGAAAAATTGCAAGATAAAACAATAGGGGCAAAACCAGAAATTACTGAAGGGGTGCAACCCAGTATAATGCCACCACCGCATTGGCAAGATATTTACCACAATTCAAGTTCTCATTTCTGACCATTAATAATTGTTGATATGTAGTTTTTGAGATACTTACAATATCAGACTTCTGAGACATCTGATGAGAGTATTGGCGGGATATGCCGTACCACCTCCCTCTGTAAAAACCTGAATTCTTTCAGGTAGGAAGTGACCACTCTGCTGACAAGCACAGCCCATCATTTTTGCAATCTTGCACAAGTATTTTCATCTGGAAGTAGCTCTGCCAGCTGAATATCACGCACTGCCTTCTGTCGTTCTCTTGATTCAAGCACACGATCCTTCACTGCACATTGATGGGTCCAGTGGATAGACTGGTTGCCATGGACTTTACTTTGCATCCTAGCATGTATCTCAAAATCGATATTATCACCACAATCCTGCAAATAGAGATGGAGTATGACTGGATTCCCATTGAGCCTTTATCATATAGGGGCTTCTCTGATAAATATTGTGATAATGCAAAGAGGTAACTCAACCAGCAAACAGTTTTTTCTCCAGAGTTCTACCCATCCCCTTCCATTTGATCTTAGTAATACCCTGGGGGAGGGGAGCTCCCCTATAGATCTGACGGGGGTGCTCGTCAGAAAATTTTTAAAAATACCCAAAAGAGTACCAGAATCTTGCTTTGTGGGTGTACGTGGCCGAAAGTAATTTTAACTCCTAAGAGGTACTAATTATAGCACAGGTTGATATGCACTGTATAATTCAGAAGTAAAAGTTGTTTGTGCAACAAGTAAAGTTAGGATTCCTGTCACTTTTCAGAATTTTAGTGTTAAGGGCCCCTAAAAGGTAATGTAACAACTCTGCTGGTAGTCCATTCAGCTGTTTGTACTTTAAGTCTTTTTTTTTCACCTAAGAGGTGCAATAACCCAGTGCCCACCCTCCCCTGCCCCCTCAACGGGAGTAACACTAGACTGGAAAAGGGGCTGCGGCTTTCCAATTTTCATTGAGTCATTTTATCACAAAGACATTCCGAGGATAACTAAATTCCACTTTCAACTGATTAATTGTCACTTACTTGTAAAACGGTATGTCTTTCTGTTTGAGTGCCAATAGTGCTTCATTGATAATATCTTCTGTAGGCAATTCCTCGACCACCCTACCTTGTATTGAGGAAATCTCTGACAAGCACACTTACATCACATTTTTGCTGTAAAACCGATATTGCTTAACCGCATTTTCCTGGAAATCTGCGATGCGCACTAAATCCATATTATCGTCTCCAAATGGTGGGAATTGCTCGGCAATCACCTCTTGGAGAAGTAGACACGCGGACTCGTTTTCCTCAACTCGTTTCCTCCACATGAGAACTTTAGCATCGTGATCCTTGCCCATGGCCCTATGAACCACCTGCTGGGGTGACATACATATTCCAAGCCTGTTCAATTGCACTAGTCCTTCAAATGAAATCCCCCATAACATAACAACGTAGATATTCTGTAGTGAAATGCTGACAAATCTCGTACACGATGGCGCGCTGCAGTTGCAGTGGCTAGGGCAATGGTATTTGCAGAGTTTTTCTCATCTTCCAGGACAGTTCCACATGAACCACGAATGCAGGCGTTCCATAACGGCAAATACACTTCAGTTTCCTTCACAATCAGTTTGCTCGAGAACGCTGCGAGCTCGTCGACGTGTCGGCCTTTCAAAATAGTGTCGGACTTACAATATTCCTTGAACTCTCTGTTTACATCCATATTTAGTGCGATCAGGAAATCCTCACGCGTAGCTGCGTGCACAAAGAAGCATTTGCAGCTGCTTTCCACCTCTTCAGAGCAAGATTCTTTATTAGGCAGGTTGTAGCTTTATCGTCAGGTGTTCTGACCGTCACATCACCATTCGGCGACAAAACCAAGACTTTCACGCTCGTGGTGTTGTCCTGAAGGTTATCTACATTGAGATGGGCCAGGAAATTCGAATCGCACTGTGCTCCACTCGAGCTCTGGCACGGTAGACGGTTTTCTTTCTCTAGCTGGACCTCGTCAACGGTCTGAGAAAGAATACGACGACGTGAAACTGGAGGTCGCTCCCTAGTCGATGGATTTCCTACCGAGTTTCGATCACCTTCCTTTCTTGATTTACGGGAAGGGCTTCTTCCAGGCGTCGAAACCACGGCCCGCTTTGTGACTAGAGTTTCCTCAGTTTTTCTTGCTCGGCTTATTCATCTCTGCAGCTAATAAGTCATAAAGCTTGCAATAAGGGCCGGCTTTCTGAGGCATGCAGGGCAGACTCTTGAGGAAAGATTGGTGCTTGTATCGAGAGTGATACCTGCACGACAACACAAAGTGCGAATACATTGACAAAAGATCCCAGAAACCCACTTTTTATCTTCAACGAACACTTGCAAATTCTGCAAAATTCGTCCAACGATTTGACGTTTTGTGATTTTCTTCCAGCTTTTCTACGATAGATTTTTTTCGGAGTTTCAGGATTCGTGTTCATGGCAAATGCACGTGTAAAGTGGACATTGACAGCTTCTCGGTTGAATGAACATTGACCCCAGTGTCATTTCCGGTTGTTTCTGATTGGTTCATTTGACTTTAATGATTTGACAGATTAGTCAAGCGGAACAGGGGGCTGATCTCAAATCGTACAGAGACCGTTGCAGGCTCTTCCCTTCCCTCGCTCGCTCCAACCCCACGCGCTTTGACCGAGCGCCATTTCGAAAGCAAAACATCTGAATTGCCCAAATAAGCCCAAATGAAGAGCCTGTGTGCAGGCTAATCTAAACATTAGGGTTTACCTCAGTGTAAAAACCTGGCGAGATTTTCTTTGTTTTATGAGGTATTGTTTCGCTGTACGCCATTGTATAGAATGTTTTGTTTTCTTTGTTTTACGTCATTCGTGAGTTGCACAGGTGTTTAAACCAGGGTAGAGCCGAATTTTCATTTTCTATCGTACAGTAAAAGCTCTAAAAGGTGTTTATGTACTTAAGAAACTAAGAAACTGAACATATCATATCATTATTTATCACTTAACTACTATAATTATTACTCCATTCTGTACGGTTAGTCTCCTACGCAGCCGTTAATTGTGTCGCATGCACAAGAAGAGCGTGAGAACACAAAGAACTGTGCGTTCCCGATCCCTTGGTAAAGAAACTGTTTACTTAGCTGGGCAAATTTGAATTTTGTAAGAATCGAAATGGCCTTTT
Organism: Pachyseris speciosa; assembly: GCA_016490735.1. Classification (NCBI taxonomy): domain Eukaryota; kingdom Metazoa; phylum Cnidaria; class Anthozoa; order Scleractinia; family Pachyseridae; genus Pachyseris; species Pachyseris speciosa. The sequence goes on from JAEMWC010000596.1 coordinate 6,679, forward strand.
CCCTAGGTAGGTACCAAAGCTATACAGTTTGGCTCATATTAGAAACGTTGAATTAACTGGGTGTATCTTCAACAAAAGGTTAGCTTCTTTTGTCCTTGTCCCCCAACGTTGTCGCCACGCCGTTGTCATATGGATGTTTAGGGATTGGTTGTATACACTCTATAGCTTCGTTGAATAAATTGAAAGAGAGTGTCTGGGTAGGTTTGGCGTTGAAAAGGACTGTTGAAGGCTGCCAAAAGAAAGCTTGAGAAAGGTTGTCAACAGCAACCGGTGGTTCAATTTTTGCCAGCCAAATTATAGAAAAGGACTCATATTTTCGTTTGTTTGCATCACTTGCTCTTGGATTTTTCTTTTCTCATGCTAAAATAAGTACTGTTTAAAAAACTCTTTTTAGCACAGAACAAACATTACAAATGGGCGGCGCATTTTGTCAAATAATTGCACACTAACGTAGCAACGCATTTTCCATGATGAATCTCGTTCTTCTGTTATGTAAAGAATATGCAGATCTACTCACAATTGTTAGCTTTACGTGATAATCAGCAGAAACAGCTGAAAAATAACCCTGAAGCAAGTTATACGAACAAAGCACGTTCGACAAACTTAACGTTAACATAAACCCCAACGCTAAGGGCGATGGCTTGAGCTTTTAATTGACATTGTTTTGTTAGCCTCGGTAATCACCGTAGTCGTCGTATGGTGAGAAATTGTTAGAGTGTATTTCAGTTCTAGTCTGTTAAACTAGGATAGGCCAAGTCGACTCAAGCTTCAAAACGGAAGACAGTGAGCAGTAGACAGTTGATTTTACAGAGAGAACAGTTGAATAGTTCTTGGGGAAAAACTCCATATAATTCAGTTTTTAATGTAGGTATTAGATCATCTATTACCGTGGTAACATAGGAAAGTAAATTTATTTTAATTTATTTTAAAGTTTCCCGAAAAATTAAGAAAGTTTCGTGTGAAATGTCATCATATCATTCATTTGTTTGTAATGTTAAAGATATTGAAAGTTTCAGCTCATAATCTGAATACAGTCTTCTCGTACGACAACTGAGGTGCGATAGCATGACATACCAGGCAATTTTGCCAAGTATATAAATGTCAAAGTTTTAGCGTCATACATTTTATATGGGAATTAATTAAGGACCAAAGAAATAATGAAGAAAGTTAGAAGCTACAGTTTTATTACTAACCAGCCAAAAATTATGCAGCCCAGAATTATACAGTGTATTGGTCTTCGCTGTACAGCCTATCTCCTTTTAGTACGGAAAAATTAAAGAGAAGATGATATATTCCGACGCAAGTGGTCCTCTTCATTTTTGGTATAAAATCGGTCTGTTGGAATTGCTCTGGCGTCTTTTAATTAATTGCACGTTTTCGGCTTGACTGTCATCGAGGAGTGAGAAACAGTACAATCATTGAAATAAATCTGTGAGTTCGGGAGCGTTGTATTTAAACATTTGGTCCTGTTCCTTGTAATATGCCAAGGCATCATTCGACTTTGTCAGGGTTTCAATTATCTCTTAACACATCAGGATGCCGCCCAAATTTTGTTTTTCGCAGTTTCTCAAACTGAAAATTTCCGAGGAAAAATTTGACTAGAATTTGGCGAGATACGATGATCCTGTTAGCGAAATCGATGTTCTCCTCTCATTTCAAAATTATAGCTCATTTTCCTCAAACAGTGTTTATCTTTACGCCTTCATAACTTAATAGTTATTTAAATCAAGAGGGGAATTCGAAACGGAATTCATTGAGGCAAGAGTGTCAAAGAAACGAATGTCGTTTAAAATCGCTATCTTCAATTTGAAATTGGGCAAGAAAGAGCTTCATTTCCAAAAAGATGTAATTTTGCAAAAAAAACCTCCTCATCTTTTACAGACATCGACCTTGAAAATTAAATCTCAAGAGCTAGGTCCCGAGTCATATCCGTAATTATTCAACGTTCCAAAAACTGTATGGTTTGTAGTGGTGTTTGTTAAAAGAACTGTTGCTAAAGAGTATCGCATGAAGTTCCTAAAAAGGTGGCTAATGCCTTCTTCATATTTCGAAGATATTTTCGTTGGCACTGCTGTTGTCGTTTGGCTTAACCTTCCTATTTTAGGAGTCACTGTAGCTTTCCTCTTGAGGAATGATTAATCTTGTGTTGAATTACTTTTCTTGAGAACGAAACATCAACATTATATTCAAGTAAACCGAAGAGCTTGCAGTAGCTTAGTTGTTGTTATGAGATAACGACAGTATATATCAGGAAAATAATGTTAGAATTCCTTTTTGTTTTCACTGAACTTTCTGATTGGCCTAACATCTTCTTAGAAGTATTAACATGCATCAAAATCCAGTCCATTCGATACTTTGCGCCATAATTAGGTTCCAAAACTAAGACATTGTGTGCATGAAAACATATATGTAGTACTTAAGCAATACTGAAACGAAAAATCGAAACTCCAAGTGATAAAAATTTGAATGTTAATTAGCTGACAAAAATATGAAATAAAAAGCTCTACGGGTATTAATCACAGTTTTTCTAAAAAATGTTTCGGTAGCTCTACTAGTACGAACATAGATGACAACTAAAAGACTTGTAAACCGGGCAATGATAGCGATGTTTACATGGGTGAGACTATTAGGAAATGGAACATATTTGCGTGTGGCCTTAAAAGGGTCAGCTGGCCCCTTTTTCAACAAACGAAAGCTAGATCCAAATTTATCATGGGTTAATCCGAAGTATGATTTGCCGATTGTGATAGAAGAGTAGCAGTTGAAAATAGAAGGTGTCCCTGACCGTTACAGTGCGAGTATATTGGACTCTGAAAAACCTCTCGTTTCTTACTGCCAGGAATAATGCATTTAAATTTTAATATTATTCACAGTATCGAAAACCGCATCTACTACAGCCTTTGTAGGTGCTATACAATCAATTCGAGTCAAATCTCGAATAGTCATTATGGCGTCCTAACGGCCATCTGTTCCTCCTACTATGTCATGTAAACGCTCTCACGAAGTGTTTTTGACCACTTCACTTCAGCATGGCGGTGGTTTTCTCACAGGCTAACAAGCACATTTTGGAAGCCTCTATCACAACCAAACGTAAAATATTGTACGACCGAACGTACGACCCAACGAACGAGCCAACCTACTGCCGTACGTCCACCTGTAAATGTAAGCCAATTTGAAATGTCACACTCGAAATAAACCTTTGCTGTATTCCTCTTTTCGCAGGAAATCATATACAAAAAAAAATAACAAATCGATGACAATACTGAATAAACTAATCAGATGATTTTTTTTGTGGTCTGATGATGCTCATGAACCAACAACAACAACAATCACAGGCTTTAATGTCTCTGATGGGAAAAATCGTTCCAAAATAACTTACAGTTGTTTTCATTGTTGTTTTACATAATGTTGAGATCCCATTTAAAGTTGTGCATTTCGTCCAATTTTCTTACAGTCAGATGTTATTACGCAACATTCGTTGAGTTTTTAAACCAATTATCTCACAAGTAAACGCGAACACGATTCTTTGGAATTCGCCTCGATGTAATTCATTTCATCTTAGTGTTTTTTTTTCTGAACATTAAAAAATACACTTTTGTGAGACAAATGATGACCTTATTCAAGGAACTGGGTGTTTACTAACAAGCACTAGTCCTATATAATCAGACCCAATTACTTTGCGAATTACTTTGTGGTTGCTCACTCAGGAAAAGTACTCCTCTAACGTGGGTGGTTCCAGGGCAAAAAAAGAGGAGGTTTGGTTACCGTAAAGAAAGGTAAGAGCATTCTGGAGAAGAGCAGAAACTATATACATCTTGCCAATACTACTGAGGCCAATTTTAAGGTTTTTCTTGAAGTCTATACACTTAAAATAGTTGATTATATCACCGAATAACCATTCAACGGAGGACCTAACGGCACTCATTGAAGCATTGTATGCTTTCATTTGGTCAGTAAGGACCCCGTGTCGAAAAGGACATTGTAGGTGTGCCCTTAAGGGGTACGCCGGATCCCCATAAACACACATGGGTTGGCCAGCGTGTGAAAAAGCAAATTGTTGTAGGTCACGTAGAAATCCTGACTCCGTAAGCATGGATGCATCATGTTTTCTGCCCTCTGCAAGAAATCAAAGAAAAGCCGGTTGTGACCATAAACCTTTAACATTTGTTTACTTGTACATATACGGCATACAGTAAGCTAAGCTTACGTTACATAACCTCGTGTTAAATGATGTGGAAGGTTAATATCATAAAATTCAGGTCTTACCTACTGGACCATACATATTCGCAATCAATCCATTGGGTAATACAACTGACTGACTGACTGAAGTCCATGCCGTCACAAGTAGATCCTTGTTCACACCGTATGGTCTCTGGCAGGCCAAGAACTTCTGCAATTAAAGGAATGTCTCTTTTCTTAAATCTAAACTCTGCCAGACACTCGGAGTCGGTCATTTCATCCAGGGCGAACATTGAATAATCCTCGTATGGAAAGCAAGGATTTTTCGAGTCGAATAGATCATGCAGCACTAAATATTCTTCATCGTCAATAAAGTTAGACATACGGCTCAATAAAAGAAGTTCTTGCATTGCTTTAAAAGACGCCATTTCGAAGGAACAGTTTGCAATCATGTATATATGTAAATACCTTCGAAGCCATGAAAGCCGTAGAACAATATACTCAAGGAACCATGCAAACACAGTTTGCCACTCAGCTTTCGACACACATCTCTATTGAAAGAAAAACTTTTTGCCCCGAGTCGGAATCGAACCGACGTTCCCCAGTTACTAGTCGGGCGTGATAACCACTACACTACCGGAGCAACCACGCTGGCAACGCGGCCACTTTAGAAAGTGAGTAGTATCGCACGTCGGCCATTTCATCAGTATTGTCGTAACGATTGACCGCTTCTTAAGTTTCTTTTTCCCGCCGAAACCGACGTTGTCGTTCCAGTCCTTTCCCGGTCAATAGACGCCGTCGTCGTGAACTTCGTCGTGGTTCTTAAGTTCCCTATTATAAACAACACCTCGCCGTCTAACTTGGTCAATTCTCGAGTATCTGTCACTTTTGTTTTGAACTGGTAAGAATCAATGTTCGGATGTTAATAACAGCGAAATGAATTGGCTGGCTTTTCTCGTTTTATAGTGTGCGGGCATGCGAGGGAAAAGCTTGTGTGGTTAATTTGGCAAGCGCACTTTGCTGTGTAACTGGATTATATCCTATTTTGCCGCCGAGAATATTTAACTGACTTAACTGAAGAAACTTCCAAGGTGTACATGCATGGTAAGTAACAGTAAAACTATCAAGGCACTTTAGGGTTTTTTGTCTGCTTAGCCAATCAACAATTTTGTCTGAAATAGCGCTATTATGAAGCTCTGTGTTCCGAGTGATTGTTGACTCGTCTAAGCTATTAGGTTCGTACTGCTTTTTGTATTTTGTACGGAAATTTATGTTAAAATTGCTTAATAACAATTTGTCCAGGTTACTACGAGATATCTTTGTTTTTTGTCTGATTTCTCCACCCTCTCGAAGAATCTTCGAAGAAACATACGTATCGCATCTTGTTTTCGTACAACGTTTTTTCTCTGCGGTGAATTCGTTTACTCTCATTCATCTGAAAGTAGTTTGGACTCAACAATGGTTGTTTGTTTTTTCGAAACGTCTCCTATCCGGTAAACAGCCAACAGTTCATTTGAATCCTAAAACTCTTCGTGTTCCCCGTCGCTCATTTTTTTTCGGATGGTGGGGGTGGGAGTTTCGGATCTGCTCACGTTACCTTTCCATACTATTTTTCTATAACATTGAGCAGACATCTGTAAATGGCAGTAAAATAATGAATGTGGAGCTGCGCTTTCAACCTTGGCTAAATGTATTTATTACGTCTTTCAATTTTGTTGCGAAGCGGTTTAAGTTGCACTAAAATTCAGAATGCCGAATATATATTTTTAGAATTGTGAGTAATCGTGCAAACAAGAACATATCAAGGGTTAGACTATTTAGTCGTAACTACTTACCATTCGATTTTTAAGAATGACAGTCTCTACAACAAGATCTGTTAATTTCTTAGAAAAATGTGCGAAATTAAGCAAACAGGACCAATGAGACGTAATTTGCTTTCATCCCGTTTTTACATCAGGAGATCCACTCACTTGTGACTTGATTTTTGTAATTTATTCTTTCTCAAGCCCTCAAGGGGATACTCCCTTACATATGTTATATAGGAAGGGAAGTTCTCCCTAATTATGCTTTAAAGAAGCAGGCATCGGATTCTTCCTGATATACGCTATACAGTCAGGGGGTCTCCCTTCTTTATACTGTGTAGGAAAGGGGATCCTCTCTTATAAATGCCTGACTGAAATAGTGGTCTTCAAACCTTTTTCTTTGGAAAGGGGCTTTAAATTTTGCAGACGGTTTAAGGGGGTGTTAGACCTGGATATTAATGAAGTAAGAATTGATTTGATGAAATTATTTCTCACCTTCCCTTAAAATCACTCTCCCTTCCCCCTTTTCTACTTCTTCAAAAAAGCCTTTCATAAATCACCCAAAAATCATGAGGTATTTATAGAGTTATGCACTAATATATAGAATTAGCCAAGCCTAAAACCGGAGCTCCATGGCTATTACCATATTTACTGGTATTGAACAACTTTGCATGGCTTTCCTTGCGCCCATATTTTGTTGTTTAGAGCAATCTACAGGAATTGACCACTGTTCAAAAACCTCAAAACATTACATTAAGACGGGAGAAGGTGAAGAAAGTAGACAAGCTTGTAGTAAGCTAGAAAAATTGCAAACAATTTTGACATAAATGTCCGTGGAAAAGAAAGAGGAGCACCAACCTAGCTGATAGTTTAGAGCAGTCAACAGGAATTCGCCATAGTTCGAAAACCACAAAACAACAAAACATTCCAAGGAAACAAAGTACCTTATTGGTACTTAATTTCGCGGGTCTTTAATTTCGCGTTTTTCGCGATTGTAAAAAAATCGCGAAATTAAAGACCCGCGAAAAAAAATTCTCGCGAAATTTAATACCCATACAAAAAATTCAAACTGTAGAAAAAAATGATTTACTCGTAATGGCAACAAAATTTACAGGATATTTATCAACAAAACGCAAAATATTAACTGGTTTCTACTCGTAAATTCCATTTTTGAATTTGTGAAATCGTTAAATGTATTGCATGGAGACGTTAATCTACGCTACTGGTGTCATCTTCATCTGAATCGCTAGATTCGTACAAATCCCTTAGGATGTCTTTCGTACAGTCGTCAAAATTGCCATTAATTGGCTCCCTGTAGTTCTCACTCACAAGTTTCTTGTAGCGTTCCAACACTAACATATTTTTGGAGGTGGAGTCGAGTTCGATGCAAACAGTGACAGGGATTTCAAGGCCACCCTGTACGAGTGGTGATCGTCGATGCTTGGAATCTATTACCGTCACTTTGACGTTCCCGCCTCGTGAAATGAGAAAACGAGTGCATCTCGAAATCTCTCTTGGTAAATGACCCACAATTGAATCAGCTAACCGTCCTGGAAGTCGCTTGGTTGCTGCTATCGCATAACGATCATGAATATTGTTTCTTTCATGGATGCAGTGCAAGGTTTCTCCAATTACTGGTTTCCAGATATCTTGGTAGACGTGAAATCCTCGCAAACCACACCGGAAGGAGGTTCTTATAGAATCACTCATCCTGCTCGTGTTGACAGTGTCGAAAATACCGGAATATTTTGGCAAGTACCTCGTACAACACTGACTGAACGACGAAAACACGTGCAAAGATAAAGTTCTGACTGACGCAAGCATCAAACCTGTCAATCTGTCAAATGTAATTGACCTTTGTACTTCAGTTGTTGTAGCCTCGCTAATCTTGAGAGTCGCTTGAGTATTTATCATGTCTTTATTTCAGTTTGGGTTTACTGTTAAAGAAACAGTAAATTCCCAAAACTCTGCTTCACACTCTCAACCTGCAAATGCTGGTGCATGTGCCTTTTTACCGGAGCAGGAGGCTACTAATCTTGGAAGCGAGGAATACAATGAAGTTGTATTGTCGGTGGGAGACTCTGTAGATCCTAACAAGAACTTGTCATCGAAAAGAAAGCGAGGACATTACAACCATTACTCTCCCGAATTGCGTGCACAAATCGGTAAATATGCTAGCGAAAACGGAAATCTAAGAGCCCTGAATCACTTTAAAGCACAGCTACCAAGCCTTAAAGAGAGTACGGTGAGAACCTTCAAACAAGCATATCAGAAGAAACTGAAGGAAATGAAGAGACAAGGAATACAAGAAAGCGTGACTTCTATTCCACACGACACCCGA
>JAEMWC010000596.1:17500-70000 GCA_016490735.1 Pachyseris speciosa
GGACAAACGTTTGTTTAACGCTGTTGAGGCACCGACGTCGAAAAACACTGAAAACAGTCAGGCAAGCGGAGTTAAAACACTCGTTCGCTTGCAAGCAAAACAACGGACAAACAAACAATTCAACTAAATTTTTTTAATAACAATATGTTGATTAATACAGATGTAAAGTAGTTACAGTTGTGCAAATTACAGTATAAAAATACAAAACACAAGAAATAAAAAAAAAAGAAAAACCTATTTATATACATATAAGGGCACAATATAAAGAAGCAATCGCAATGTTACATTTACGACACTACCACTAACAAAAAAGAGAGAGAGAGAGAGTGTGAGAGGCATGAATTATTACAAAAGATTCTGAAAGCCCGCCCATTTTTCCTTTAAAAAATCTTACCCTACCCTGACGCCATATATAAAGCTCATTTTCACACTTTATTTGAACTTTAAGTTTGAATCCAGTAATATTTGGATAAACTTGGTTCCTTCTGCAGTCCCAAATATAAATCTTTGCAATAAGGAGAAAATAGTTGAGTAAGGGACAAGAGCGTGTCAAAATACCGACCAAGACATCTTGTAGAGTAAGGTGAATTTTTTCTTTTATAGATGAATACCAGAACAGTTCAAAGTTAGCCCAGAAGGTTTGAGAGTGAGGGCAGTTATACAGCAAATGATACAGTGTTTCTGGCTCGGATTTGCAAAATGTACACTTGTCATCAGTACTATAACCTATTTTTTGAAGTTTGGTATTGGTATAAAGGATGGAATTTAAAACTTTGTATTGAAAGGCTTTCACATAAGTTTCAAGAGCCACCTTGTGGGGTAAATTAAACACCTGTTCTACTTGAGAAGTCGTAAGATTAAATTCATTCTGTAACTTTCTGGCCGCACTGGGTAATTGCGCTTTTATACTTATCAATAACGAATAGAAATGTTTTGATTTCTTTTTTGTCACATCAAAATCGTTATTGTCAATAATGATGGAAAAAGATATCTCTGAATGCGCGGAATGTCCTTTCAAGGATGTTGGCACGGAGTGTCGAAGTCCTGCCCAGACTAAAAAGTTAGTTTTATTTACTTTGTTGTTAATGACTTTGAAAGAATCGATGTTATTTAAAGAAAATAACAAGTCATTTACAAAAACAATACCAGAATCGAAGTAATTTTTATAGAATACTGGAGTGTTGTTTATTCGAATATCTTTATTATTCCATATTATATTGCGCCAATCCTTCGTTTTTCCAAAGTTTTCACGAAACTCCGACCACCACTGCAAAAGCTCGGCATAGAATTGTGAATCAAGTGAATAATCATTAATTTCAAAGTTGCAATTAAATAAAAATAAACCTCCATACCTTTCCAGAATATATCGTAGATAGGTTTTCCAAGTGCCGTCATGAGCACTAAATATCCTTTTTAACCAGGCTAAGCGCAGTGACTTAATCATACAGTCTAGATCAATCATTTGTAATCCACCCTTGTCGTAATCATTTATAGTTGACAATCGTGTAACTTTATCTGTACCATTCCACAGAAATTTATATAGTAAACGATTGAGTTCTGAAATAATTTCTTTGGGAGTTGGCATTAATGAGGAAACATAGACAAACTTGGGCACTACAAGAGACTTGATAACTGTCACCTTTCCATACAAAGATAAACCTCGAGAATGCCAGATATTCAAGAGTTGCTTTATTTTATCCAAATTCTCTAAAAAGTTTTTTTTCTTGAAGAAGTTTTTGATCGTACGTGTAAAAAATCCCAAGTGCTTTTATTGGTTCTTTAGGCCAATTGATACCAAATGGTTTTGCTATGTTGGCTCGCGTAGACCCAATCCACATACCCTCCGTTTTAGCGCAATTAATGGTAAGACCTGAAGCTTTTTTAAAAGAGTCGAGAAGGCTAAAAAGTGCTAGAGCCGAATCCGTATCTGAAAGTACTGTAGTCATATCATTTCCTGCTCACCTATAAAAATGCCTTTTATTTCGGTGTTCTGTCGAACAGCTATTGCAAGAGCTTCGGCTGCCAATACAAAAAGATAGGGTGATAAAGGGTCGCCCTGCCTAACACCACGCTCGAGAAAGAAGTAATCAGAGGTGTTGCCGTTATTTATTACACAACTTGCAATATTTTTATAAAAGGTTTTAACCCAGCGACTAAAATCTGGACCAAATTAAAGGGATCCAAACAACCAAAAATAAAGTCCCATTCAAGGCTATCTCGGCAGGAATTCCATCATTTCCAGGAGCTTTGTTATCCTGAAACGTTTCCAAAATCAGTTTGCATTCCATTGGACAGATTTTACCTTCATACGCATTTTTTTGTTCTTCAGACAGTTTTGGGATATCAAGCGTATCTAAGAAGCCCATTACCGCGTCACTGCCCTGGTGACCGCTGGCATACAAATCCTGATAGAAACGCTTTTGCTCAGAAAGTATAGTGGAAGGATCGGTAGTTACTGAACCATTAATGTCTAATTTTCGCATGTGTTTTTTAATGTGGTTTCTCTCTTCCAAATTCAAGAAATATTTTGTACTTCTCTCACCGTGTTCATGCCAGCGAGCTCGTGCACATATGATTATTCCTTTAACCTTTTCTTCATAAAATAATTCTAGCTTCTCTTTTGCCGAATTCAACTGATCTGCAGTCATATTATTAGTGTCGTCTTCATACACCTTACTTGCCCTGGAATAATCATCTTGGAGGGACTCCTCCCTTTGTTTTCTTTCATGAGCTCTTCTAATTGAATGCTCTATTGCATTTGCTCTTATATTATACTTTAGCCATTCCCAAATACTGCGATTATCCGTGAGGTCTTTTTCACCTTCAGCAATCCACACTGGAATTTTCTCCGTAACGTCATTAACATAACTTACATCTTCCAATAAAGAGCAGTTCATTTTCCAGATACCGGGGCCTTTCATTTGATTGTCTTCATTTTTAAGATCTACAACAATAGCCGCATGATCGGTCTTAATAGCTGGAAGTATGCAAGTAGAGGCGATAAAGTCCTGTAAATTGTTTGAAATTAGCCAGTAATCTAGTCGGCAGAATATTTTGGGAGACTTTTGGCTCCAAGTGAAGCTTTTAGTGATCGGATTTTGAACTCGCCAAATATCAACTAAGTCGAGTTCTTCTCGAATGCAATCAATACTTGTAACAACCGATTTACGTGGGGTCAGAGAACCACCTTTCTTATCCAATACTGGATTAAGTGGGCAATTAAAATCTCCTCCGACAATGAAGTTTTCTTCAGTATCCAACTCTTCTCTACGTATAGGGACCAACAAATCATTAAAGAATTTAGAAATTTCTTTATCCTTATTTGGAGCATAGACGTTAATCAAGACGTACAAACTATCTTCAATCTCCACCTTAAGAATAATAAAGCGACCCAAAGGATCAATTATCTTCGATTGAATACAGTAGTCCACACCTTTTTTAAATATAATCGCAACTCCGCGTGCGTTGGGACTTCCGTGTGAAAATATTAATTCAGCGCCCCATTCATTTTTCCACTGAGATTCTAATTCTTTCTTTGAATGTGTTTCCTGTATAAAAATAATGTCTGCTCTTTTCCTCCGAAACCAAGTAAACATAGATCTTCGCTTCTGAAAATTGCTAATGCCCCTTACGTTCAGGGAAATTAATCTAATTGTATCGGACATTATATAACTTATACTGGAGTAGAAGACTGAATTGCAGGAGGAACCAACATTCAACATAATAACGTAAAACAACGATCTGCAAACTGCTAATCAAATCGATATATGAATCAAAGCACACCTGCAAAGGAACATGGGCTGGGCATAGCAAAAAAAAAAGAAAACAGATGTAATACTAGAAACAAAAATAAAACTCAGCAACCAAGTAAGGGCAAGAAAACAAAATGAAAACACAGAAAAACACATATATACATACAGTGAACAAGACGCCTTGTTTCGCAACGCTCCATCGTGAAATTTGGTTCAATTACATATAGCTCGTAATGCACGAGATCATTTGTTTCCGTACCTCTATGGACTTGCCGTCTATAAAAATTTATCATTTTGAAAAAGCGATTGCTGATCTTGTTTCGCCTTCTTCAAAACCGGGTACAATCGCTCGTGGATCTCGTCGATCTCTTTTGGGAAGTCATTGAAATTCCTATTTCCAGTTCCTTTGAGATTCTTCGACGAAAGACCACACAAATTCTTTATCTTTATAAAAACTAAATTTAGCTATTACCGGTCGTGGTTGGAGGATGTCTTCCTAGTGGGCGATCGGAATGCGTTCGAAGCGGGTGTTCTTCACATCTTTCTCTGGGATTTTTATCTTTCACGAGGGTTTTACGAACTGTTCTTCTTAACAGCATTTTCATTTTCCTCAATGTTGAAGAACTTGAGATTCTCTCTCCTGGTGTACGCTTCGAATTTAATATTTCGACGCTTGAGACTCAACACTTCTTCCTCAAGAGAATTCAGATCTTTCGCGGTCTTCTCTGTAGAGGCGCCAGTATAAACTGTTGCAGATTTCAAATTTAAAATTTCTAAACTTGTACACTCTGCGGACTCTTTCAATTTCTTGTTATCTTCTTCCAACTGAGCTACTCTGTTCTTCATCGACTCCATTTCAGAGACTAACGATAATAATTTATCCAACTTAGAGTTCATCTCCGCCACATTGACCCCGCGCCTCGCAGCAATGACCGTCGCTGACGATGCAATCACCTTCAGTTTGCGATCCGCTTTCTCTTAAACGCTCTCTGCCTCCCCTTCCATCACAGTTTCGGCCTTCGTTCGTGTCGTTTGGCATACTGAATTTCACGATAGTGGAGCGCCAATGACTTAGAATTACATACCACAAGATAATGTAAACCAGAGCAACTAAAACACGTCCACCTTCTTTGAAGGTCAGCCCCAGACTCATTCACAATTCAACTAAAGCTTTGCGTATAAAACGAGTAGAGATGATTGTTATTTATATCCAGTCGAGACAAAAATACAAATTTCATTCCTGAACAAAAGTAACAACGATTAAACCAAATGATAAGCTTCAATTTATTTAATTCAGTCACCTGTGTTGTAGAGGTTGGTACCACTTGAAAATACTAATCAACTTTACTTAAAACACGCATCTGGAAAAATAGCAAACTGTTTTCCAAAGAAAGAACTTCTTTCACTAACTTTGAGCTACTTGTTCCTCTCATTAATGCCGTGAGCTGGTAAGTGACCTTTCTTGGTGAGCTGCGAGATGCCACGGTAAAATGAAAGTCCTTGAAGCGTTGAGTCATTTTGTTTTTCAACCACAATCGGGTGTCGATTATGCAAGTCGATCCAAGTTTTAAGCGTTTCCTGAGACAAATCTTTTGCTCTTCCATTTTATCACTTAAAAATTCACCTTCCGGAGTATCTGTTAAGTAGTTCTTGATTTTTATGCCTTTTACGCGAATTAAAAGACGAACTTCGAAGAAGATGAATTTTTTTTTGGTCAAAATGAAGAAACCAACTGAATGTGAAATTACGAGCCGCAGAAAGCGCGCGGGGAATTAAGCCTCCTATTGGTTTAAGTTAACTTGGTCTGAGTCTGCGATCCAATCAAAAACCAGTACCTGGTCTACGATCAACTTAAAAAAACCAGCTGACCTCGATGAACTCTAAACATGAGCCCGCGATATGGTCATGTGATACTGGTCAGGCTTGGCTAAATCTATGTAAGTAATGAGTATAGTGAGGAAAGTATTTTAAAGCAGGAATCGACAATATATATAACATATGGTTAAGGAAACCAAGGATCCAAGCTTTTACTACTGTCCCCGTGTTCTTTCTTGCGTTATCAATTATGTTTTATGCGCGTCACATCCCTCGTTACACTTCATGACACAAGTGGATAAATAGGCCGTGTTGCACGTTCCGAAAAATGCACCATTTGGGGGGGGGGGGGGATACAATACCTCGCAGGTACGAACTAAATGACGAGTAATAATCAAGAGGCTGTCTCTGTAAAAACCACCCACTCACTTCGTATCAAAAATAATTCCGCCTGAAACTCTAGTAACTGAAAGACTTTACCAAGGTTAGAATAAAAGCAGATTTGGTTTGAATCGAAACGGTTTTTTGGTGGAGTTAACAGCCATAAAATATTTCGCCCGGTAAGCGCCAGTCGCAACGTCTACGAAAAGCATAAAATTGGCATTTTTCGTGGCGCTGTAAAATATTTGATTCGCATCATCCAGAAATGAATCTCACGTCAACACACTTATTAACGTTTGCGGTTTTGCTTAAGACTAACAGATTTGCTCTTGATTTATGTTTCAAGACGAAATCAAGCGTAGTACTAAACACTATCAATCGCTGAAATGGTCTTGCTTCAAGAGCTAGTTTTGAAAGTTTGGGACCTCGTTAAACACTCTAGTCTACACAGCCGAAAAGTGTAGTCCTTTATCGGCCAAAATGTGCAAAAACCCTGAACGTTTTCAGTATTTATAAAGTTATGGCCGTTTGTAAACACACATGTATGAGCAGTCGCGACTATGACGCCTACAGCAAAATCGACATATCTTGTACACAGGGGCACCCACAGACAAGTTTCGGTAAATATCTGTTCGGTGGAGGATAGTTCGCCTAAGGCTTTCGGTGTCGATTAAAGAGTGCACTCGGTTTTTCGTAAGTAAAACGTGGCCTAAAAGATTCGTAATGTGGCAATCTTAACCCCTGAGGTTTTCGGAAAGGTTGTTATTGCTGCTTTTGGCAGTAAAAAACGTCAGCTAACATTTTCGAAAAGAAAAAAGGTTCCCTAGAAAGTTCATTTCGCCACAGGCTTCCCAAGCTCAAAATTCGACTCTGCATCAGCTTGTTTATATAAAGAATTGTATGGGAAAGTCGCCGGTTTGTAAAAAGATGTGTAAATAACTATCTAATCAGAAATAAAGTTTTCCTACCTCAAATGTGTCGCGTACTTGTCTCTTGCGCCCATTTTGAAGCCATTCTGACGCCGTTTAGTGAAGTTTTTCGAAATTGTTGTCTCTCCTTCTAAAAGAAGTAGAAGGCAGACCACTCCATCGATCGCATCAATCGCTGGCCAGACGTCACTCCACAAATCGCTCTTCCCTCGAAAGGAAAAGTCCCGAATCGCAATAAAACCAACAGTTCCATAAAGCCCAATAAATTTCACTCCATCTACGTGTGCTTCGGCGGTCAAAAGACTCGTGAAGAACGAAAAATTTGGCTTGAAGTTCGCCTCTTCGGCTTTCCTGATATGCTTGTGACCGACCTCGCGACAACGGCCGTTAACGCAAGGTCAAGTAGCTGGTTTCTGATTGGTCCATTTGAATTAAGTCACGCGCTGACAACACGATCCTCCACCGGGGCAAAGGTACATTTTGTCGCGAATCAAGTGTCACACCAGGGCTGCAGCAGGTTTGTAACCGTTACATAGTTCACAACTATCAAGCAAATTTAGAACGATAACTATCTTATGCTGAAAATCTAATCTTATCGTTCTAAATTTGCTTGATAGTTGTGAACTATGTAACGGTTACAAACCAGCTGCAGCCCTAGTGTGACACTTGATTCGCGACAAAATGTACCTTTGCCTCCGGTGGAGGGTCGTGCTGTCAGCGCGTGACTTAATTCAAATGGACCAATCAGAAACCAGCTACTTGACCTTGCGTTAACGGCCGTTGTCGCGAGGTCGGTCACAAGCATATCAGGAAAGCCGAAGAGGCGAACTTCAAGCCAAATTTTTCGTTCTTCACGAGTCTTTTGACCGCCGAAGCACACGTAGATGGAGTGAAATTTATTGGGCTTTATGGAACTGTTGGTTTTATTGCGATTCGGGACTTTTCCTTTCGAGGGAAGAGCGATTTGTGGAGTGACGTCTGGCCAGCGATTGATGCGATCGATGGAGTGGTCTGCCTTCTACTTCTTTTAGAAGGAGAGACAACGATTTCGAAAAACTTCACTAGACGGCGTCAGAATGGCTTCAAAATCGGCGCAAGAGACAAGTACGCGACACATTTGAGGTAGGAAAACTTTATTTCTGATTAGATAGTTATATATACATCTTTTTACCAACCGGCGACTTTCCCATACAATTCTTTATATAAACAAGCTGATGCAGAGGCGAATTTTGAGCTTGGGAAGCCTGTGATTTCGCTAATATTTTCTCAAAGAAAGATTTTGTTCCCTCAAAATTTTCGGGCAATTAACATTTCAGCTAGGGAATCCGAACAGATCAAATTTTTCTAGCTAACCAAAACATCACTTTAAACAGACTTCAAACACCATAACGTACTTAAAAATGCCTTTCTACAACTTTTGGCTGGTTTGGCTCGTTGGGTGCCCCTGAGTACAGCTTACCTGCTTCGCAAATTGGGTTTATTTCCATCTTCAGCCATTTCCCAAGACTTTCAATCACTGAATTGAACGGCAGTTCCAGTAAATAGCTGGTTATTGCTCTGGAAACGTGAGAATTAAACGGGTTTTATCGAGGTCTTGTAAGCGAACCTGAAGCTCGACTCCACGGCCATATTTTGTGATAAATATGCCATCGAAACATCTTTTCAGAGCTGGCCGGTTTCTTCGTGGATCAGTCAATTAACTATTCAAACCTTGCATGAAGGAGAAAACGGGGATTTGGAGGCTTAGATATTTTGAAGAAACTGTCGGCACAATTTGAGATCGTTGGAACACGAAGGGTTTACCGAAACGAGGAAATCTGGAATACTGAATACGGAATACGGAATTCAGAACCTGGAGTGCTAAAATCAGAAAGAGCTCACATAGAGGAGGGTCTGTGAAACCAAATTAATGTTTCTGCAAATTATCGAACTCTTTACCAACCCCAACAAACTCTTAGAAGATGATATTGAAAATTGGCCTCAAAATGTTCCTGTTTTGTATATATGTGAATAAAGGGAGTTACTTCCATCGAAAGGTCTTTCAGAGCTGGGTTTTTTCGTGAATCAGACAATTAACTATCCAAATCATGTATTAAAGAGAAAATCGTGTTTCCAAGGCGTACTTTTTGAAGAAATGACTCCATATGTTGATCACTCAAGATGGAGTATCGGTGTAATACTTATTTCTCAGAGGTCTTCTTCCGAACCTCACGAGTAAATCCGCTTGCCAGTTTAAGAACAGGCCATAATCTCGAGGAAAGGCAACGGAAAACAAGTGTTTATTTGAGACCAGGGGAGGATCATTTTGTAGCGAATCTTGATCTGTGTTCCCAAAGGTTTCCGAATAAAAAAAGAATATGAGTTAATCCTGAACAGATCGGGTTTGCAACATGTCTGACCTTTCCGCGGACCAACTTAAGGCAGTGCCGTGAAGGGTTAAATTTATTGGGAGGGGGTGGGAGGGCGCACATCAAGAGCATCAAAGGCGTGAGTAAGTTTTTGAGGAGGTCTGGGATTTGTTTCCGCGGGAGATTTTGAAATATATAATCCCTGAAATAGAATTTCCAGTCTTCAGAGAGTAGTTTCCAGCAGTCTTTTACTGACTAAAACCATTGATCGAATATGTTACTTCAACGTTGTACTATTTTTATTGACCAGGCTTATTATACAAATTGACAAGCAACTTGTTAGTATTGTCTGTTAAATTAACCACTTTACATAGACCCACCAGACTATAACATTTCTTGGTTTAATTGTTTGAATTGACTTTGAGAGCCAAGACAACTTTCGGGGCAAATCATTTTTCAGTTTTAATTTTCATGCATATAAAAGGAGGAGTTGACAGACCAACGCGACTCCTGTTGTGTGTACAATGTGTTTTTGAAAGCCATTTTTAAGTTTATCACATAGAATTTCAGAAATGATTAAAAACGTCGTTTTCCGTTTGTAATTATCTACATTGGTTCCGGAAATATGTAAGTTTGGAAAATGTATAAAATATGCAAATGAGCTGACTGATGACGTCATAGTATCAACCAATATAACATCAAGTATACAAGTAGAACTAGCTCGGTCAATTTGGAGCAGAGAAACTTGATAGGCTGATAGTTCTAAAGGCAAAACACCTACGGCTTCCCACGGCAACTCATTCTTTTCCAGTCTTCCTTACCTGATTTCAATATTTTAGTGATTCTATCTAACATATGTTTACATGCTTGCTGGATGATGAAAATGAGGTACAATTGGCAAATATCCAAATGGAATTCTAAAGGTGGCAAGCAAAGCCCTTAATATTAGGGAGGCCTGAAACCCAGTATGTTGCCATGGTAACAATACTGGTAAGCTCATATTGCGAAGTACATTTAGTAGAATCTTACTGCAGAGAATCAAGCATTTCTGATACAAATTGGCTGAGATATCTTTTTTCGTCATATTTGATCAAAATTTGTTTGAGTATATGACTTCATCACTTGGTTAATTTGCATATTTTAAAAACTTGAATCCCTGGAACAAAATGAGATATTTGAAAAAAGTAAACAGCATTCTTCTTCTCTTCTCTTATATATTAAGACGGCTTAGATAGAAAAAGATGTGGGTATCGTCATAGTAGAACTTTACAGTTTTGCTTTAGCAACTAGCATGTCTTTAAGGGATGTCCCTTTTTTGTATAGGCTGGTAGATAACGAAACTAGAATTCTATTCTCTAAGGGTATTTACAATGAGGTTATCTATTCTCTATTTAGTGCAATGCCTGTATATGCACGGGGCACTAATTGGTCGTCTACCAGTGGCGAAACTCGTCTTCGGTTGGTCAGCACTTTAAATACAACTTTGTTTTAACTCAGTCCATAAAGAATGAAGGACCCGACACACGTCGTGACATTGCACACACTGTTGCACGCAACACTTGTTTTTCTCTTGGGCTGTAGTTTTTGTACTGATACGTTAAACCACAGGGCCACCCAACGAACCAAATCAACCAAAAGCTGTGGAAAGCCATTTTTAAGTGTCTTATGGTGTTTGAAGTCTGTTTAAAGCGATGTTTTATAAGCTAGAAGAAGTTCATCTGTTCGGATTCCCTAGCTGAAATTTTAATTGCCCGAAAATGTTAGGGAACAAAATCTTCCTTTGAGAAAATGCGAGCTGAAATTAACTTTCCACGAACTTTCTAGGGAACTATTTTCTTTCCGAAAATGCTAGCTGACGTTTTTGACTGCCAGAAACAGCAATTACGACCTTTCCGAAAACGTCAGGCGTTATGATTTCCCAATTGCGAATCTTTTAGGCTATGTTTTAGTTACGAAAATCCAAGTGCACTTTTTAATCGACGCCGAAAGCGCAAGGCGAATTACCCTCCACCGAACAGATATCTACCGAAACTTGTCGTTGGGTGCCCCTGATACATGTGCTTTAGTGTTCAAAAGAAAAGACTGAACACAGAACATCGGTGATGCAGTTAATTGTCTCGACTCTGATCAATCATTGCGTACATAGCAAGCTGTTGTCTTGTCTTGTTTCTGAGTATCAAAGTAGCTTTATTGATTTAACTTCTTACGCAGGTTTCCATTTCAAAACGTGTACGCAGCTTGCGACGGTAGTCCTAGGCCTGTTTTTGCTGGTATTTTTTTTTAACGATTTTTTTGGTAATTTCTTGAAGCTTTATTATTATTACTATTTTTTAAGGCAGGTAGCCAGTGTTCATCGAGTAATGTGTTCATCCAGTAATTAAGTAAATTAACCAAATAAGGAAAAGAAGTGAGGAAAGAGCAAATAATCATAATGTTAAGAGTGTAATGGAAGCAGCGGCTCTTTTGTCACCATTGATGGATGATGTGCAAATTACCAGCAATTAAGTACGGACAGTAAAAAAGACTTTTTGTAGTAACCAAAGCAGTTCTTGAGAAGATTTACGAGAGTTTCCAGGGTCTTAATGGAAGCCGACCAAAATGCAATTACAGTTATTAACTGGAAACGTTTTCCCAGCAATGGCGTCATTTCACGGCGCGTTTGTTAAATATCAATATTAAATGTTAAATAGAAAAAGAGGGGATTCACTTTGCTTGAATTCCGCTCAGTGTAATTTATAGCCTGCAGAGGAGGCGTATTTTGGAAAGAGCGACGCTTTTGGCGAAAACGATCTTGGGTTATGAAGAAACAGATTTGCGGAGAAGCAAGAACACCAGTCGCACCACTCGACTGCGGCTCGTTGCGTTCTTCTTTGTTCTCACCACGATTTGATGTCAGCTGTTTTTCAGTCTAGCAAGTACTGTTCTGTTTTGTTCTGTTTATTGATATTCAAGTAAGAGTTACAAAATAAATAAAAATTATACATAAACACACATATCAACAAGTAACTAACTGTTAGTAGGTACCGATTAATCAAACTTTGAATGTTTGGATGAAATTGTAAACTCCAGTAATTCCTTCATAATGATTACACTGCTTCGTTCTTCGGCAAGATGTAGCCAACGCTGGGAGTCGAGGGACTGCATCCTTTTTATTAGAGCCCATGCCCCAAGATTTTCGCTTCGACAGAAAATGGAAGGGAGCATTGAATGCAAATAACTATGGAAATGAAACGTGAGTTCCAGCGCGGTCGATTTCATACGACAAGTCACGCTTTTATAGGATCAGAATTAAAATTGTCGTCGTCGTTGTCGTCGTAAGGTAAGGTGAGGGTAACTACTTTATTTAGAGTCGTAAACGTAGGGAGTGGTTGGCCAATCTCCCGAGCCAGGGTCTCATGTTAAAACACACGACTAAAAACAATAACATTACTAACAATTACTATTTACATTTAAAAAAATCACTAAGACGAATCCAGAATTATAATATAATTCAAAAGCAACTAGTTTTAAGATTAAAAGTTAGAGTTAGTATGTCGTCGTCGTCGTCGTCGTCGTCATCATCATCATCATCACCATCATCACACCTTTGCGCTGAATTAACAGAAAATAGAAATTCATTTGAATTTACGGGAATTCAATAACATCTTCGGAAGAACATGTTCACGAAGAAAGTTTCATTTTAATCATCCGTTGGTTCATTTGCTCATAAGATAAGATAAGATAAGATAAGAACTTTATTAGAGTTATCCTCAAAAAGTTTTTCAGACACTATTTACAATGACATGAATACATTTAATACTAAACTACTTAAGTTATAAATAACAATAACATCATTGGAATGGCAATTTCTTTATTGTAAAGTCTATTATGTCTTCGGAAAAAAACATTAACATCAACAACACTGTCGTTTAAACTTTTTTAAAGTCATTACTGGCAAGTACATACATGTTCTCACACCTACAACGCTGAAATGACAAATTATATGACCAATTATTCTTCCACGTCAAAACAATCGAAGAAAAAGAGTTTTCCAATACGAAAATTTCTTCTCTTAGATTTTTTTAAGAGCCCACAGCAAAAACGAATGAGAATGTTGAGTGTGGAAGGACATTTTTGAACATACGTTGAAACAATCATGATCGAAAACGCAGACATGTGAGCGAAGCTTCTATCAACTAAAACAAGAACAAATGCTAACCACAGAACAGAAACATACAGAGGTCATCTGATATTTAATAATTCATTTTTCACTGTCCACGGGCACAGTCATGTACCTGTGCTAATCATAAGATTCCAACATTCAATTCCAAAATCAAATAATTTTACATTAAATAAAATAAATTCAATGCATTTTCAAAGTAAGAACGTATGGGAAAATACCTACCTCCCCACTGTGCATCCCAGCTTTCGTGGAAAACAGACCCCCGATTAACGAATCCACAATAAAACGCAATACTTTATGTAATAATACATAAGACAGGAGGAAGAGTGTCTCGTCACATATCTAAACGCTGGTCTTTCGAGTTCTTTATCCGTTAACAACTATTGGAGAAATTCAAAGCAAACGTTTGCCAAATTTTATGACAACTACGATCACGCATCCAAGCCCTCTTCAAGACAGTGATTAACTTAGTTTTTCTCCCATGCATTAGAGCGCTTTTTAATTGAGTGTCGTAAAACCAAACCCTAAGCCAATCACAACAGACACAACAACGCAATGAGCCAATCAGAATGCGAAGCAATTACATGTTGCCGGCGCAAAGTGTGGGAAAATACGCCCGTGCAAGTCACGATTGGTTTTAGTTTTGCCTTCTCATTGGAGAAAGTGGCGCAAGTTTTCCAGGCCAATCACTGAGCGAAGCAATGCAAAACCAACCCAAAACGAGGATTACTTTCGGCACTCAATTGAAAACCGCTCTATTGGTAATAAATTTGAGAAATATGAAATGAAAAATGTTGCTCAAAGTTATTTCCTCAGTTACGCTTGGTTGGTAACAGGCCACCACAAATTCTTGTGACTTCTACTTTCTCTTACACATCTCAAAAAAGACAATGACACCTTGGCCACACGGTTTTATTTGACACCACATAAGATAAAGGCATAAGAGAACTATCAATGCCATGGGACAATCACGCAACATTTGATGGCTGTCTAGTTTAAGAAACGAGGACAGAAACGTCAACTACAACGTCACAAAACAATAGGCAAATTTTTCTTTCTTTTTCTTTACTTTAACGCCCTTCATAGAAATTTAATTCCTGGATAGTTCGCTGACATTTTACAGGTTGAACACATTGGAATTATCGCGAAAGTGCTACAATAACGAGAAGTTATATTTGAAATGACGTTTTCGTTGCTGTTGCCATAGCCGTCCTCGTTTCTTAAACTCCCTATTTGCCTGGGGTGACCTGGTAAAGCAGCTTCAACGATTTACGTGTTTTCACGGATAGAGTACTAAACTATGTGCGCACCAAAAATCAAACTGCTTATTAGCAGTTTGATCGCAGGCGATGTGTCATCAGGCGGGATTATTAAAATGCCAACTCGCTCAAACGACCCGGTTTAGTAGCTACAATTTAGTGAGGTACCACCCTGAAACGTGAAAGAAAGCTCGCGTCGCTTCAAAACTAGATGAACTTGCAAAACGAAGCGTTCCTTCGGTTTTTTTCTTGTCCCAACCAAACGTTCCAAAAGCCTTAATTGAACGTTTTTGTTGTTCTTCTGAAAATGTTTGTTCTAAACTGCATGAATGTTTGAATACCGTCGCGATTTTTATTCAAAATTCAGAGCAGAGAAGGACAGTGAGATCCAACTGTGTGAGACCGATATTTTTGCACACAGTTTTGTGAAAGAGCTGGCATGTTACCGCTCAGAAACGTAAAAGAAAGATCGTGTTTCGAAACTACACCAAAGATCCTGAGAAAAATAAAGCCCATCCCGCTTTACCTAACTCCCACCCACCCCGCCCCAAAAGCCCAATTTGACAATTATTTTTTTATTCCTGACAAGCTGCGCGTAACAAAAAAAGCTACGGTATATGGTTAAAGCCTGTACTGATTCCTTAACACTGTCACAAGTTTATTTAAATGTCCGAATTCTCAAAAGAAACGGGTAACCACGTTAGTGATCTCGAGACAAAAACTTCCTAAATGTCTAATGTGTGTGGAACTCGGTCCGAAGGCCATATAAGCAACGGCTCTTGGGTCCTTTCAGCTAAGATGGAGCATGAAGCAAACGCATGTTAGCCACACCACAGCAGCTACTGTCCGAAAGTAAAAACTCACCTACATTGGAACCCCGATATTACGAAGTGCCAGCGGACTGGTAAAACGAGTTTGTTACAAACTAAGCCCTCCGTTATACCAAATTTGTGGGGAAATGAGCAAAATCTTCGTTACATAGTGGTTTGGTTCATTATCGTTCAGCGTTACATATAAATGTTGTGGTTCAATTTTATTATTGGTTTAAAAATTTTCTCCTTTGTTTTAAACTAATTATCATAAATCACCATACCCAAAAACAAAGGGAGAAAAAAAAGATGTAATATGATCATATAACTTTCAACTGTTGAACTCAACGATTTTCTTGCAACAATGAAATGCTATTTGCGCGCATATGCAAAAGAAAACACATACCACTTAATGGAAAGTTCAAATAAACTGTCTCAGCTTTCGCCATGGTGATGTCGGTCTGCTGTAAATAATACTAACGGCAAGCTTCTGTGCCGATGTTGCCGCCAAATGCTTTTACTGATCGCGGAAATGTGTTAACAACAATTTCGTCAACGTTGTAGTTGATAATGTTTGAACTTACGCAAAGTCCAGCCCGCTTCCAAACACTCTTTACCGCGTTTCGGAACTCTCTTTTGTGTATGGAATAGATTATCGGGTTACACAGCACGCTGACAATGTAGATACAACCTGTGATCAGTGAGACCTCACCTGGAACTTCAATTTTGAACTGACGACAAAGACCTGCGACCCATGCCGGAAAAAAGCACAGCAAAAACGCTGTGATGATGATGATGACGTCGAAAGCAGCCTTCCGTTCCCTTCTTCGCCTGGACATCTCTTGAGAATTGTTTTCAGCGAATCTTCCAATGTTGGCCTCTAAGGCGTCGATTTGAGCTTTCGCTGTCTTGTAGACGGACCAGTTTAGAAACGCAATCCCCAGAATCGGAATGAAGAGGGATGAGACAACGAGAAAGATGGTTTTCTTTGTGCCTGAGCTGCTCCGCTTGGTCCAGCCTCGCTCACAGTAGAAAACCTCTGGGTTATAATCGTACCTTCCAGAAAAACCAAAGAAAGGACCGATAGACAGTAGAATCGGGATGATCCAGATCAGAGCTACAAAGACTACTCTGGATTTGGTAATGGTCCCATGATGCGTCAAGGGTGACTTGACTATGGCATGGTAGCGTTCATAGGACACCGCTAGCAGATGAAAAAGTGTGTTGAGGTAAAAGTATCGAGCATGAAACGCATTGAGATGACACATTGTATCACCGTACAGCCATCTTTCCTTTGCTATGCTGGCGATGCGGGATGTGTTGACCAGGATTAAGAACAGAACGTCAGACCCGGCAAGGCTTGCGAGCAGGATGTACCGCATCACATGAAACTTCCTCGTCAAGATAATCGTCAATAAGACCAGGACATTCCCAGGAAGACCGATGATATCGCAAAGTGCGTGGAACACCGCAATGACTTGTGGAAAAACCATGCTGGATGAAACTGCCTCGAATTCACAGATTGAAACAATTTATTCTTTTAAGACTTACTGCGACTTCAAGCAGATGTAACTGTAAATTGTAACACAATACTTATAGCGATTTATTTGCATTCACGTTGAGCAACAGGCTGGCTTTCCTGGGAGTCAAAACCATATCACTTTGTTCAAGCACATATGACTTTTTTCAAAAACAATCCCTTGTAATCGAATCTCCTGAAAGAGGCACCAAAGCGTTTTTTTCCCAGCACGTGATCACTTAAACTCCTTTTTCTAAGTGTTCAGTTTAGTTTTCAGAAAAATATCGTCCCTTCTTTACTGCGAGAAATAAGAACTCCATGGCAATGCTTCAGACTGCGTTGCGAAATTGGTTACTTTAAAAATATTTAAGTTTTTCATGCGTGCGACCTTGTTGTTTTTTCAAGTGTACCCTTCATAGCAATCGACTCCAAGAAAATATTAACTTTCTTCATGTATTGCTGATGAATGTGTTGATTAATTGTTTAATAAATTGTTTAAAAATAAGAAAAGACGATATAGAATCGTCAAATTGGTAAGCATTCTCTTTACTAAATTTCGGCGAACCTTATTTCGCTTTGTTTTTGCTAAAATATCACAAAAATTAATATCAGCTGGCGAAAAAATAATTCAACACCAAAATATACAAGAAAAAAAACCTAATTCTTTATTGTTGTGAGTCACGGGCTTGTTAGTGACTGTTGGGTATTAAAATTGGCCTTTTCTGTCGTTTAAAGTATCCGTCTCTTTAGCCTTGATCATTTCGACAAGTTTTCAATGCAAAACTTTGTAATGCGCATTTAATATTTCGTCACCTTGTAAGGCAGAGTTCCGATTATGTACTGTGTAGATTTACTGTTAATATACATCAGCCTAATGTTATACGTTACTATAATGTTATACGTTATTATACGTTATTTACTCTTGACAAAGGCATCATTACGAATCCGAAACGTCGAGCAATAAATCTTTCCATAATTTTTGCATGTCTTTGCCTTGGCAAATCTCTATCATAAAAAATTACTGTTTAGAAAACTCGAATTAGTACAGAACAAAAATTTAAAATGGGCGGCGCATTTTGTCAAAGACATGCATAATAACGTGTCAACACATTTTCAATAATGAAGCATCCAGTTTTTCTGCTATGTAAAGAATAATTATGCAGATCTTCCCATATTAGCTTTACGTGATAATCAGCAGAAACAACTGAAAAAATAACCCTGATGCAAGCTTCACGAAGAAAGCACGATCGTCAAACCTAACATTAACATTAACACAATGATAACATGATGGTTTGAGCAAGTTTAATCCCTACAAACGATAGGTCAATCCGTACGGTCTCAAAATGTCTCAAAATCTGACTGACCTCTTCATTGAAAACGTCTAAATTTGTCGTCCAAAGCGGACTGTGAACAACGAAGTTTCGTGGTCTTGTCGTCTTAATGGGGACCTTCAGATCCGATTACGACTACAACTACGACTACGACTACTAGATTTTCAATGTACACCCAATACGCATGCGCGATAGCGTGAGCATGTCACGCCAACTCGTTCTGTCTTGAAAATCTCGTCGCCGTCCTGTCGTGGACTACGAGATTTTCAACAAATCTCGTTCCCAGAGTACGAGTTCACTGCAGGTGCAAAGGCGGGTTAAAAGGTTAGTCTTTATAGCTGTTTTTAGAAGTTTAAAGCGACTCCTAAAAGTGCAAATTCTACATTAAACATCGACTAAACAATTGTTATGCTTACGCGTTAGAAATTGCTTTTAACCGAATTTTGCTTGAAGAAATTAAACTTCAAGTTCAAAGCGATGACAAAAATTCAAGTGTTCCTTACTGGAACATGGAAGTCACACTCCTTCTTTTCATTCTTTCGATTAGAATTTTGAAGTCCAAATATAATGAGAATTATTAAAATTAGAAGTTAAGTTAAAGTTTAATATATAAGTTTATAACATACTGTGTTTTTCAGTTTCACAACTACATGACAATATGGCGAGAGAGCTGTTTATCAGGAAAATCGAGCACGAAGAAATGCTTCTCACAGAAGTAATCACCATTGAACCATACCAGTTTAAATCTGGGACCAAAGAAAGAGGGTCAGCTTGGACAGAAATTGCGCGGATCGTTTGGCTGGTTGTGGATTAAAGGCGACCCAAAGATCAGTACGAGAAAAATTTGACAAATTGATGAAAGATTTCCTAAAAAAGGACAGCGAAGAGAAAAAACAAAGTGGAGTAGATGTAGAGTATGGGGAGCTAGATCAGGACAGCGAAGAGAAAAAACAAAGTGGGTAGATGTAGAGTATGGGGAGCTAGATCAGTCCTTACAGGACATAAAGGAAAGAATGGCAGAATTTGAAGAACTGAGAGAAGGAGAGGAACAAAAGCAAAAGAAAGACAAAGCTGCCGCGGAAAAAATAAGAGGGCAAGCGACTGAAAAGTTGTCCGAGACCAAAAAGAGAAAAGCCAGCTTAGATGAACCCGATGAAGACGACATTAGTTCACCAGGTAAAAGAACTCGGAAAAGCACAAGCATGGTTGATGTGGTCAAGGAGACCATCGAGTTGAAAAAATGGTAACAGGAACGCGATGACGAAATAAGAAAGAGGGAGTTGGATCTCAGAGCTTCCGAAATGCAACAACAACAAATGTTCCAACAAAGTCTCCTGCAGCAACAGCAGCGATTCCAGCAGCAACAACAGCCGTTAAACATGTAACAAGCAAGGCTGATACTACGTGAAAAAATTTGACTTTGCGAGACACCAACATGACCGAGTTAAACATGTCCATGATGTCTGCTCTCACTGAGCTGTTAAAAGTTATTAAAAAATAAGGTCCCCAGGAACCTTCTGTGTTTATTCACAAATACACTTTAAAAACAAATTTAAATATTTTCTTGAATTTTGTCAAATACCTATTTCAATGAAAATAAATATTTTCTATGGCGTTAGATTGTCGAGAAATCATTATTTGATTATTTGTGAAAATTAACAGCTTTTCAATCATATTTATATTTAATAATAATACGTTTCCCAGCCGATTTCTTCAAGTACATATTTTATGGAAAGTATTTTCTAGGGCTTTCAGTAGATTGTCCTCCCTCCAATAATTATTTTCACAAAATTATTGACAGCTTTTTTCATCATTCAAGTGACATAACGTTGTGTCACATCTGATTAATAAGCCATGAGCTGTGAGAGCATGCCAATAAAACAGTCATGACATGTGATGAGTGCTTTTGCCTTTTTAGTAAGACCTCTGCAGGGGTGGGTGTCATCTCAACTATTACAGAGGGACCTATTTTCAAACCACCAGCTCTAAGCTCCTGGTTAATCTACAAGTGTCAAATATAAAAGACTGTGGTTATGGCTAGTTGGGTAACTCAAACTATGGTTTCCCTGTTTATAAGTTATTTTGAATTCCTATACTGGGAAGAGAGGGCCAATTAAAAAGTCTTGAAAGGTCAAGAGAAGGACTTAATTGAAAGTTCACTCAGACGTTACCAGCATACATACCATAATGAGGCTTAAGAGCACAGTTATTAGTGTTATTCTCCATAAAAATTGGGTCCATCAAAAATACACTCCCCTCCTCATTAAACAACAACACGCAAACTTCTCTAGAAAGTATGTATATCCTCATTTGTTTTAAACACTACTCAAAAGTAGACGAAATTACATCTGGAACTTTTGTTTCAGTCTGTAAGACACCTAGATTTTTTCTTTTGTGAGTGATAATAACTTAAAATCAAGAATTAACAATTTTCCAATAATTAAAATCATAACCATGCTGAGGAGAAAAGGATAGTACTGGTACTTTTTATTGTATTGTTGTTACTCTCAGTATTTTGCTGTTGTACCCAAAATCAATGTCATACACGTTGAAGGCTGCCTTGGAACTAGGGATAACTGTGCTGTTGGCAATTTGGAAATCATGGTAATAATAACAAAATGCAATAACATACAACAACATAATCAGGATTACCATAACCTGTTATAATGACCTGAATCCATACAATCTGTGTTACACTCAAGTTATCATATTTCCTTATCTAATCTATAGCTTAATATTGAAAGTATTCCTCAATGGTTGGTGGATTTAAATTAAAAAACGTGCTTGTCATATTGCCATAAAGACAAGTTAAGGCATTTCTTAACAGGGCACTGATAGAGTACAATTTCCCAACTGGGCTGAGACCTATTTTAAGATTTCTCTTAAAGTCAAGAAATGCAAAATAGGTCGAAATGTCACCAAAAACCCACTCAACTGCTGTTCTGACAGTGCTCATGGAAGAATTGAAAATTTGCTGTTCAGCTGTTAATTGGGCAGTACGGTATGGTGCCTGAAGATGTATCCTGAGGGGATATGCGGAATCACCATAGATGCACAATGGTTGTCCTGTTGGTGAATACGCATGGTGATTCAGTTCTGTTAGCAGGCCTGACATGCGCAGCATTCCTGCATCATGCCGTCTTCCTTCTGGACGGGGGAAAACATAAATCAGTTTCAAGTTAACTAGCATAGTAACAGAGAAATACTAGTAATAACAAAACAACGTGTGGTTCCAAGGGTGTAGGGGTCTCAAAAGCCAAAATTTTAAAGGAAAATATGAAGCTAAACTGGAAGGGAGATTGGAAAGAATTCAAAAAATAAACCAACAAACCTGTGGGGAGGTATGGATATTTTCTGGAACAACACAATAAATAAATCATTTAAATTTTTTATCCAAGCCACGTTCGAGTGGTCTATTGTAAGTTCTGGGTATTTGGCAAAGTTGTGCACACACCAAATCTTTCCAGCCTGAGTTGAATAAATATTTTCCTTTACACACTTGAGCAGTGGAATCTCAATTTTGTGAGCATCCTGATAACTCAAACTGAAAGTTGCTCCCCTTGGGATTTGTTTCACCTATACATTGGACTTTTATTCCCAATGCTTCAAACTCTGAATTTCTTGAACCAATTTTCATTTGCCTTTGAGGCTGGAGAACTTAATGAGAATCCACCATATCAAATTGTTACAGTATGTGGCAAAGAATGAAAGAGAATGTGGAAGAAAATAGACCCTATGCAAAAATGGCTGCCTTTAAATTATTCTTTTGTTCTTATTCAAAATAGTGGTGGATATTTACTGAGCTGCGAATCGGCGAGGTAAATATCCACCACTAACACTGAGATGAATAATTGCTTTAGTATGTACCATACAAGTTAAATAACTAGCAGACCAAAACATTACTTTATGTGTGACAATATACCGACAAGCGGTCGGAAATTTAAAAACCTAGCGCGCCGCCTGCCTGGAGGTGAATAGTACTTTGGTAATCACCTCCGAGTTAACCAATCAGCTATATACTAACAATAATTAGTATATACCACACAAGTGAATAGTACTTTTCGCATGCTCTGATTGGTTAACTCGGAGGTGATTTGCAAGTACTATTACCTCCAAGCAGCCAGCAGGTGAGATTTTACAATTTCCATTCGCTTGTCGGTATATTGTCACACGTAGAGTAACGTTTTAATTTGGTCTGCTAATTCAGCTTGTGTGGTATCTACTAACAAAATCATTCACCTCAGTGTCGGTAAATATCCACCACTATTCACCTCCACTTCGGTGAATATTTGTTAATTATTGATCGACAATTACATCATACAGCAATCGATCATAATTTAATGTTGTGAATTGCCATCAATTGGATTTATATAATACGAAAATAATCAGTAAAGGACATACGAAATGTCTCACCAGCTGGGCCATAGAGGTTAGCTATCATCCCATTAGGTGTAACAACCGACTGGAATTTTAATGCGTGCACCCTTTTGTGCCCATTGTAAAGCACTCTCTGGTGTTCTCCTGGTCTGGCAATCGGTCTTACTGTGCCATCCACGAACCCCAACAATTGGACAACGCAGATCCTCTGCCGTAAATTGCATCCGCAAATTTCTGCAGAGAGTCGGGCTGCAGCCAGGGCTGGTCCAAGCTTCGTAAAAGATATCCATAGTTATCAAAGATGTGGCTTGAAACTTCCGAGATAATCTCGCTTAGTTCTGGCACAGATCTCCCAATCGCTCAATCTGCACGGATATGCGAATCTTCGGAGAAGAATGCACAAACCTTCCATGCCACTTGCCACAGTCCCGTTTCTACAAACAAATGCGTCAGGAATGGCCAGAACTTGAGCTAACAGGGCAATTCAGCAAGTCCGAAACGAAATTCAGCCTTGAATTCCTCCTCCGTAACGCGAGTAAGGTCAAATCGGTCGTAGGACCAGAAGGGAAAAGATGGATTTTTCTTGTTTACCGTTTCGAGTAGCATCAAAAATTGGACTTCATCGATAACATCCTCCATGAACATAAATGCCAGGGCATCTTGTTTTGTTTGTCTACTAAACATCAGTTCCGCGACTGAAAAATGTTACAACTTCGTACTCACAAAATTACTGAAACATTTTTGTTGCGAGCTGACGACGGCAACGACCGTGTCTACGACAGCTAAGACCCAGGCCTCACGCGCGCAAAACTCGTACTTGCAGTCGTAGTCGTAGTCGGATCTGAAGGTCCCTAATTTCTTTGAACCGGTAAGAATCAGCTTTTGGGTGTTAAAAATGCAAAATGGGTCGGCTGGCTGGCTTTGATAAATTTATAGTGGAGTAAAAGTTATCATTGCGGTCTGTGTCGAGTAATGGCGGCTTGAAGACGTACGAAGCGGCCGTCCGCAAACTTTCCTATGTCAGAGCGGTAAATGGCATGCAGAATCTTTTAATCAAGTTTTAAGCAAAGGGCGAAATAGGTCTTCCACGTCTTCCAAGGGATCGACGTCTTCTCCAGAAGCCAAGAAACCGAAACAAAACGTCTCTCCTTCTCACCACACGCAAGAAGACGACGAGGCCCTTTCAAGCTCAAGTGACTTTGATATGCCTCAGAATTCAGTGGACGGAAAGCTGCAAGCAATTCTCAAGAAGCTAGAGAAGCTCGACATAATTGAATCTACTGTGAAATCTATTCAAGCAACCTCGCGAAGTTGGAGTCGCGAACGCAAAAACTCCAAGAATTCAAAGCATATGCGAAGAAAGAGATCGAAGATCTACAGGAAGGTGCGAGGTTCGCTGAAGAAGCCTTCAACCAGTCACAACAAACATATGATTCCCAACTGAATGACCTCTTAGTACAGATCAAAGAATGCAAGGAGCAGGCAGCAGAATGCGAAACAAAGAATCTTTATTTGGAAGCATATTCCAGGCGCGAGAACCTGAAGTTCATGAGCATCACCGAAGACACAAGTCTGGAAAACGGAAAGGAGGACACAGAAGAAGTCCTCAGGTCCTTTATGGAACGGGAACGGGAACTCGGCTACATGAACGCTAGAAGTGTGGAAATACAGCGAGTTCATCGCATTGGCAAAGTCACAAGCGATAGGACACGACCCATACTAGCTAGATTCTTGAGATACAAGGACTGCCAGGATATACTATCTCTGGGGCACAGACTAAAGGGCACAAACTTTCAAATCTTCAAAGACCTCCCTTAGGAAATCATTACCCGACGGAAAGCTCAAATGGAATCCTTCAAGGCTGCGAAGAAACATGGAATTCCTGCATCTTTCAGTTTATCACAACCAGATAAGTTATTTATACGAGGAAGACTATGGCCAACGGGCAGAAAATTTAGTTTCGAATAACTTGTTATTATATATACTGATTTTGTTTTTCACCTTTTAATGTCCATATTTGCTTATGCATCAGCCATATTGTCGCTCGCTATTTTCAGATTTAAGTACATAAAATTGCGGTCGGTAAACCCCGATGAACCCCGGCGAAATCTTACCTTTGGTTTATCGCTTAGCTAGCAACTAAATGTTGCATCGCTTCGTTATTAGCCTTTGTCTTGTGTCGTTTTTGTTTTTCGTATTTGTGTTTACATGTTTATTCCGTTTTACCCATTACGTTACCTCATTCCTTACGCCAAATGTTTCTTCACTGAGTCCATTAGCGATCTCGCTTCAACCCACCAAGGTAAATGTTAAATCGATTTTTGTGTCAAGTCGTCGTGAAACTCTATCGAAAGTAATACTCCGCCGGGCTTGTGTGTTTTAACTTCTTTATTAAGCTTAAATCGGCCGCGCAAAATGTAAATAACGCTAATGCTTTTGACCTTAAATGTCTGTCACTCAATGTACGAGGCCTCAATAAGTCTATCAAACGTGATCTATTTTTCGATGGTTACACAAACAAAACATCACGTAATTTTTTTGCAAGAGTCTAAAAGCTCAAAAGGTCTTGAATCCATCTGGGAAAAAGAGTGGGTTGGCAAAGCGTTTTTTAGTCATGGCACAAATCACAGTAAAGGTGTAATAAATATGGGTTATTGACCAAGCATGAGGTCAAGATGGCGGATATTGGCCAAGTTCTTTTTTGCGTGTTTATGGACCGAGACGAAGTCGAGGTCCATAAACACGCAAAAAAAGAACGAGGCCAATATCCCGCCATCTTGACCGAACAAGCTTGGTCAATAAAGGATTTATTATATGACGCAAAGGACGCTATCAAGAGACAGTAAAACGCGGGACGAACGGGCTATCCCGAGAGGTCAAGATGGCTCCATCTTGACCTCGCGCGTAGCCAATCACAGCAGGAGAATTGATTCATCTTGACCGCTGCAAGAGCCAGTCATATAATAACATTAATTAATCCCTCTGTGGACTTCAAGGTCGCAAAATGCATTCCCGATAAACAAGGAAAATTCATTATCCTAAAAGTGACCTTTGAAGAAAAGACCTTTGTTTTTGTTAACATCTAAGCACCTAATGATGTTGCCCAACAAACCGCTTTCTTCAATAAATTAAGCAAACATCTTAAAGAATTTGCACAGGATACAATTATAATTGGAGGAGACTTCAACTGTGCACTAACGTTACAAGACAAAAAAGGAGGAAACTTGATAACAAAAAAATTCAGCTGTTATCAAAGAAATCAACGCACTATGCGTTTTATATAATCTTAATGACATATGGCGAAACACAATCCGGAAAAGCAGAGTTTCACCTGGAGAACTTAATCCTTTAAAATTCATTGTCGGTTAGACTACTTTTTAATTTCCAACGAGTTAGTTCCTTTCGCTACGAATTTTGCAATCTTTTCTACGCACCCGAATCTGACCATAGTGCCGTGTCAATACACCTCTAATCGAATCAGTTCTATCATAAAAGAGGCCCTGGGTTTTGGAAGTTTAACACAACCCTCCTCCGAGACGAAGCATATGTAGCAGCCTTAAAAAAGAATTAACCTAGTTTTAAAGAGAAGTACCAAGAGGTTCATGATTTAGGTCTAAAATGAGATCTTATAAAAATGGAGATAAGAGGCTTTATTTACCTTTCAATATTCTAAACGAAAAGCGAAAAATAACGACATGAGGAGAACTCTTTGTACAAAAAAGTAAACGATCTTCAAGCAAATGCTGAAAAAACCCTCACCACAAAATGGCCAGAGCACGTCTCAGTAAAATCACACTAATAAAAACCAAAGGAGCTATTTTAAGATCCAAAGCACGTTGCCACGAAGAAGGAGAAAGAAACACAAAGTATTTCTTTAGTCTAGAAATGCGCAATCATGATAACAAAGCAATGAACCAAACTCAAAGTAGGACAAGACTCCTACATAGAAGAGCAATCCGAAATCTTACAAGTGCAAAAGAATTTTTACGAATCTCTATACCGCTCCACCGAGGTTAACCCCAAAACATTGAAAATTCACCTTTTTTTAATTCGGAAAATATTACCACACTAACCAATGAAGAAAAGAATTATTGTGAAGGGTTGATAAACGAGATCGACAAACGCGCTTAAAGACTTTAAAGGTAACAAAACCCCAGGTAGTGATGGTTTACCAGCTGAGTTTTATAGTTTCTTTTGGCCGGATATTTGCCATGATCTGCTAACTAGCTACAACTATGCTTTCCAACACGGTACAATGTCCATAAGCCAAAGGCGTGGTATAATTTCGCTTATACCAAAGAAGGCTAAAGATAAAACCATTTTAGAAAACTTGAAACCCATCTCACTTTTAAACGTTGACTATAAGGTCCTTACTAAAGTCATTGCCAATAGAATTCAAAAAATTCTACCAACTTTAATTAACCCCGACCACAAGCTGTGTCTTGAATAACGGTTATGCATCTAATTTTTTCTCTCTTAAACGAGGCGTCAGACAAGGCTGCCCGCTTTCCGGTGTCCTTTTTGTCTCGGTATAGAACTCTTTTCTCGAGCTGTGAAAAAGGATGCCACAATCAAAGGTATTCAAGTCAATAAGTATGAACTAAAAATAAGTCAATATGCTGATGATACCACAGTCTTTGTTCGCGACCTTGACTCCGTGACAAACCTACTGAATCTTTTATATTATTTCAACGCTTGTTCTGGTCTAGAAATCAATACTACTAAAACAGAAGCAATGTGGTTGGGTCAATGGAAAGAAAGAACGGACACTCCCTTCGGCTTTAAGTGGCCAAAAGAACCTATCAGTGCTCTCGGCATTTTCTTTTCCTTCATCCAAGCTAGCGCTGATTCTTTAAATTTTGGAGAGAAAATAAAAATCCTGGAAAAAACTCTCAAAATCTGGAAACGAAGAAATTTTACTCTGTATGGAAGGATGAATATAGTCAAGACACTCGGCCTATCAAAGTTGATTTACGCGGCGTCTGTGTTAGCTGTACCTGATCACTTCATCCAGGAAATCAATAAAATAATTTTCAATTTTATTTGGGAGGGGAAGCCCCCTAAAATTAAAAAGAGCACTATAATTGGAGAAAAAAAGATGGTGGGTTGAAAATGTGTGATTTCAAGATTATGGAAAAAGCACTCAAACTAGCGTGGATCAAAAGAATTCAAGATGACTCTCAAGCTTCCTGGAAAATAATTCCCAACCATATCATGCATAAACATGGCAGTCTTGCTTTCCTGACAAAATGCAACTTCACAACCAATACACTTGCCCATGAAAACCTTCCATTATTTTACGAAAAGATTTTAAACTATTGGTCCGAGTTTAAAAACTCAACAGGATATGATCTCAAGTCCCACCATAAAGATGAAATTATCTGGAATAATAAGAACATTCTAATAGTCGAAAAACTTATATTCTATAAACATTGGTTTGACGCCGGGATTTCTAAGATTAACGATTTATTAAAAGAACAAAACAATTTTTTAAACTGGAAGGAGTTTCGATCTAAATTTAATCTGAATGGACCCTTCACTCAGTACTAAGGTTTAATTAACGCAATTCCTGCAATGTGGAAAGAGTACCTTGAAAACCTCGTTACCCCTCAAACGGATAAAAACAACGTCTCTGCCTACCCCCTAACGACCAGATCCATTTGTTCCGCCTATCTGAAAACCGTTTTTTCGTTCCTCCAACTGCCGAAAATAGAATATTCCGCCATGGTTCTACAAGAGACAACATCAAAAATGTATATCTACTCCCATTTGCAATAACAAACGAAGTGAAGACAATAATGTTCCAATATAAAGTGATCCACAACTTGCTTCCTACCCGCGCTACACTTTTTCGTGACGGCCTCCTAGGCAATGCTAGCTGTAATTTCTGTAACGACAAAGAGCAAACACTGAACCACTTGCTGATTAACTGCGCTTCCGTAGTCGGTTTTTGGACTTCCTTCCTAGTTTGGTGGAACACAAAAACTAATGAAAATTTAATTATAAATCCGAGTCACATATTGTATGGCTGGCATGAAAGGACAAAGCATTGGTGGATACTAAACTACTGTTTATTAATTGCTAAATATCACATTCTCTGGACAAGCCTTCGCGGAGATGATTTAGATTTTCAAAACTATCTTCCCATTATACATGAAAAACTTGAAACGTTAAAAGAGATCGCAGTTGCAAAAAAAAGCTCTTTCTAAATTTCATCGCACTTGGGCCATTCTACTCTAAAAATCCGTTTCCTGTCTTTTCATTACATATTATCTTTGTTAATGGCATACTCTTTACAACTAATTTTAGTTTGTTCTTGTTATCCAATGAAGTGTATTCGGGATCATTTAGTAGTCGTCGTACGTCCTTTCTTGTTAGTATTTTATTACTTTTGTAATAATTTCTTTTACTTTGTTGTTTCAGTGTTGATGATGTGTATTTGCTGTTTTAATTTGCAAATAAATTTACAAAAAAAAAGTGGACGGGTCTGCGAGGGAAAAGCAGGGGAAAAGCTCGTGCAGCTTCACAAACGCTCGCTTCATTGAGCCTATAGCTGGATGATGTTTTGCCACTAAGAATCGTTAATTGAAGAAGATTCCTCGGAAGACAAGAACGTAACGTTGAAACTATCATTGATTTCAAAAA
Organism: Pachyseris speciosa; assembly: GCA_016490735.1. Taxonomy (NCBI): domain Eukaryota; kingdom Metazoa; phylum Cnidaria; class Anthozoa; order Scleractinia; family Pachyseridae; genus Pachyseris; species Pachyseris speciosa. The sequence continues at coordinate 46,828 of JAEMWC010000596.1, forward strand.
GAGCCTTTGATTCCGTAGATTGGAATTTCCTTGCTAAAGTTCTAGAAGCCTTCAACTTCGGTCCTCAAATCCGAAAGTGGATTAAGACGTTCTATACCGATGTCAGCAGCTGCGTTATTAACAATGAGCACGCTTCGGAGTTTTTTTAACCTGCAAAGAGGACTTAGACAAGGCTGTCCTCTATCCGGTATTCTCTTTGTTCTATGCGTGGAAATTTTAGCACAGGCAACCAGAAATAGTAATAATATCAATGGAATACAAATCTATAACAAGGAATATAAAATATCACAATATGTGGATGATACTACTGCTTTCGTCCCTGATGTATCTTCGGTGGAAAACCTTTCAGGTTTAGAATTATATAAGTCCAGAACTGAAGGATTGTGACTAGGGTCGTGTAGATACAACGCTTCGACACCTTTTGATATAGCTTGGCCCTTCAGAGCCGATATATGCCCTAGGAATCTATTTCACTTATAATGAGCACATTTCCTTCAGAAAAAAAATCTTTGAGGAAAAATTAATCCCAATGAAGAACATTCTAAATCCTTGGCGGACAAGAAACCTTACCTTATATGGTCGAATAACCATTCTTTAAAGCCTAGCTCTCTCCAAGATAGTCTATAACACATCTGTACTGACCTTCCCTTTAGATTTTACAGCTTTGGTTAAAACGGCTATCTCTGAGTTTGTTTGGAATACACAACCTAAAATCAAACACACCACAATGATTGGTCCGAAAATTAAAGGTGGCTTAGACCTACCAGATTTCGAAATAATGAACAACGCCCTTAAGGTCACTTGGATAAAACGACTACATGAAAGTAGCGGTAATGCGAGTTGGAGCCACATACCTCTTTCGCTTTTAAAAGAGGTAGGTGGCCTGTTTTTATTCGAATGCAACTATGATTTGAAATGTCTTAAGGTGTCTATCCGTATTAAATTTTACAAAGACATCTTGTATACCTGGCAGACGATAAACCAACATATTCCAGAAAACAAAGAACAAATACTAAACGAAATCCTGCGGAATAACCGCTTTATTAAAATCGAAAAGTTCTCTGTCTATTACCAAGGTTGGGATAAAGCAGGAGTGATCAGGGATCACATTCTTTGTGAAAACAACTTCTTAACTTTCAACGACTTTTGCCGCAAATTCAAGATTAAAACCAATTTCCTCACATATTACGGATTATGCATTATTATACACATACTGAGATTTACTCACAGTTTTCTTCACAAGAAAACCCGCTTTAAAAATTATAATAGCCAATCACAGCAGCGAAATGGCTTTCTCACACGTGCGAGAAGCGTTTCGTCCAACCAGGAGCGACTTGTCAAAACATACCACTGATTTCATTCAATAAGTTCAAGTTCCTTGCGTGCAAAGCCGTCATAGCGAGAAAACGATCGTACCAAAAGTACAAAAATACTTGGCCTTTTAACAATGGTTCAAGGATCCACGAGATTTGAGCATTTAGAAAAGTCAATTAACGACTATATTATTGAGCAACAAAACAAAAATACAAGAGCTAAGACGACGAGGGATTGTAAATCTACTCATTGAATTTCTGAGAGAAAAGCACGAGCAAAGAAATCCTGAAGACATCGAAGCCAAAGAAATGAAGGAATATATATATCTGCGAGTTCATTCTTAGTGTGAAGCGAAAACACGGCCAAGACTTTGAACCTTCAAGTCTTAGAGGTCTCTTTTCAAGTTTTAATCGACATTTAAAGAATGCAAATATCCCGGCAGTGTCATCGAGGACGTTGCTTTCGAACGCGCAAGATAATGTCTTGAAGCGAAAAACAAGCAACTTAAAAAGGAGGGCAAAGGAAATAGACCTAATGCAGCAGAAGCCCTAAGAAGCTCTACGAAAAACCTCCTGGGAATTGATAATAATATACCTAATGCAGCAGAAGCCCTACGAAGCTCTACGAAGAAAACCTCCTGGGAATTGATAAACACACTTTGGCCCTTCAAATCACTACATTTTGGTCTACGAGGTTGTGAAGAGCATCGGCAAATGTGTTGCGGAGACATTCAGCTCATGAAAGAGCCTCGCTCGTTCGTTTTGTGAAAACAAACTCGTGCGTAAATATCGTACGTCAGCACTTTCCATGAAGAAATCTATATATTCAATTCCTCAAAAATGGATTCGCTTGTTAAAAGAGCCTAACCCAAACGCACCTACGAATTTAGAATACGCGGGGAAAATACCTTTAAGCAAGCTTTCCTGAAAATCAGCTTCTCGAATTCTTATCAGTCAGAAATTTGAGCCTCCTACAGCTGAGAGAAGAATATTGCAAGCGAACCTAGAGCAAGCAATCAGTACTATTTGTAATATTTCCTTCAAAGTGACCAAAGATATAAGAATCGTCATTTTTCAATTTAAAATTGTGCATCACATCTTGCCGACCAATGCCACACTATTCAGAGATAAAATTATGCAACATGATAAATGTCATCTCTGTGACCAAAAGAAAACCCTGAACCATCTTTTTGTTGCTTGCCCGGTTGTACAGACCTTCTGGCAAAGCTTTTCTCGCTGGTGCAATATTAAGAATGACGACTTTCTCGTCTTAAACGATGAAACCATAATCTACCGCTTTACAAATCATTTTAGACAACAACTCGGCTTAAACGTCTGCTTAATAATTGCCAAGGATTACATCTACTGTGTTTCAAGGGATGAAGAAAATTACTACATCGAAGCCGTCCTTGCATACCTTAAAAGCAAATTATCTATAGAGAAGAGGAAATATAAATCGCAAATCAATTTGTAAATACAGTTTTCTCACGGTACTACACGACACGTACATGTGTGTGTATTTCTGTTTCCGTTTTCTCTCTCTGTTTTGCTCTCGAGGTTCGTAAATATAATAGCTGTATTGTTATTTTTATTTGCGTATTGTAAATCATGTCAATCAATTTACTGTTAATATCTGTCAATTAATAAGCTATGTACGTATTGTAATAACGTATGAAAAAAAAAGAAAGAAAAAAACTATCAAGGCACTTCAGAGCTTTTTGTCTGCTTAAGCAAGGACCTATGTAGTGTGAAATGACACTATACTGTAAAAGCTCTATTGAGTCCCACGTCTCTATTAATCCCCCTCTCCAATAAGCCCTCCCCCCCCCACCTCGGTTAGAAGTTTGTTTTTGTAATAAGCCACCCCCCTCTCTAATAAGCCCCCCGCCCTTTGTTACATGACATTTTGTTGTCCCACCTATTCCCTCTTACGAAATCCACATTATGAAGCCCAGTTGGTTAAATAAATAATCAGTTTATTAAATTCTTTCGTAGTGTATAACACTAAATTACAAGGGAGGTGGTTAATTCTACACAGAAAAGCATAATTACACTTGACAAAGGAGGCAAAAACAATTAAACCCTATTATAAGTGTGAGTAGCGAAGCTACTAAGGCGGTCCGTTCTGACAAGGTGGAAATCAGAACGGGAATAACCAGACCTCAGCCCGTACCCATGAGCGACACACGTGGACTGTGGCAACAGGTGTGTTTAATTCTAGTTTTTTGGGGTAAGGGGTTGGTTTCTCTACATTTTATGGGGTTGGATTAGGAGGGTGAACCAAGTAGGGGATTACGTGTCCTATTGTTCTCTCCCCTGTACATTGTACGAATCTATAAATAAATAAATAAATAAACCGGGACTGGTTTGTTTTTTAACAAATATACACTCAAACCAGAAGTGTATCTGCTCATAAACATAATACTGTTTGCTGCTCTGTATTAAATAGTAAAGTTTAATTGCAGTTGTTTGAGTTTTGTACAAAAAGTATTTTAAGACGGAATCGAAGGGTTTTAAAAGATTTGAAATAAGCCCCCCCCGCCCCTCTCTATAAAGCCCTCAGTAGTATATGTTCTTTGGAATTAAGCTCCGTTTTGGATTTCCTCTGATTTCCTGCATGCTAATTTGGATTTCCGTACTCTAACAATTTGGATTTCCTGCATACTAATTTAGATTTCCACACTCTAACAATTTGGATTTCCTGCATACTAATAAGTGGAGAGGTTTACTAATGGGCGTCACTCTTCTACAATTAAAAGAAAAAAAGGTTTGCCCAGACTTGCCCGCCAATAGTTAACACGGATTGGTGTATTCCAAACTCTATTATGTTTTCAAAATAAAAGCGGGTAGTTTTTAAAAACGTTAATCTTTCTTTCAATTCGTTTGCTAGGAAAAACTTATCTCCGAGAGTTTCAGTTTATTCTAAACGTTTACCGATTATTACTATTAAAATGGCTTGTTTTAGCATTGATGAATTCCAAGCTTTACGCTCCATTAGTCACTAGCTTATTATGCAAACATGCAGTGACCTACATTTTCATACCAACTCTACAGTAAAGAAGCCCATGGGACATCCTTGAAACCACTGCCATTGAAATAACAACACTTAAAACATGCGACTAATATGAATTACACGTTTCTTGAGAGACAAACATACTAATTTGTGAAGGCCGTAAGTTAGATAACTCATTGGGTTAATTACGTCACCTTCGTTAAATAAAGAATATTGTATTGTATTGTATTGTATTGTATTGTACTTAATTGCGTTTTATCAGCAAATACGGCGGTGGTGGTGGTGGCGGCGGTGGTTGTGGTGGCGGTGGAAAACAATAGAATTCTGGTGGCGACGGTGGTGGTGGTGGCGGGTGGCCGTGGTGGTAGTGGTGGCAGTGGCGGTGGAAAACAATAAAATTGTAGTGGCTGAAGCTTATGTAATTGTGAAACATTACACATTTTGCAAGTTGATGTTAAGCTTCGATTAAGTTGAGTTGGTCCTGTCCTGTTTGTCAAAGGCTTTTGCCAGAAAAGATAGTATGCAAAGACACATGAACAGTAAACACAGTTATTCCGATTGCGCTCCAGTTATACCGATGTCTCAAGAGTGTGTGAGCGTTTTAAATGGTTCATCCATTTACCTGCATGGTTGCGGGGATGACTGGTTCGGGAAAGCTGTTCTGAGTGCAATCACTGTTGTAATAAGCTCAAACCGTGATCGATCAGCCGCTGGGGAGAATCATCTGGTGTTATTCGCATACAATGGCAATCCGCTTACACCCAATTATTGACGATCATACCGAAAATCGAATTTGTCAAGGGGAGTCCGTCTGCCCTAGACAATGATACCTATTTGGATGTCAATATCCGCAACTTGATTATCATTGACGACCAAATGATTAAAGCCGGAAGTGATAATCGAATCTTGAACCTGTTTACAAAAGGATCACACCATCGAAACCTGAGCGTTATTTACATTGTGCAAAAACTATTCCATCAATGCAAAGGCAACCGAAGTATCAGCTTAAACAGTCATTACTTGGACCTTTTTAAGAATCCTTGGGATAACTGCAGATTTTGACTTAAGTCAAACAAATGTACCCAAGGCAAACTGCCTTGTTTTTAAAAGAGTACGAAGAAGCGGTGCGAAGACCATTTGGGTATCCTTTTGTTCATCTCAAGCCGACTCCACATATTTGTAGATTGCGAACAAATGTATTACCTGGCGAAGAAAGATTTGACAAAGCGATTGAAGAGAGTAATATTTCTCAAGAACTACTCCAGTATCTGAAGCACAAACCCTGATTGTTCCCCCAGTAATTCTGGAGATGCAGCGCATTCAGCATAATATGGATAACCTTCTGTATAGCACAAACCTTGGCGACGACGAAAAAGCGAGGCAGTACATGCAGTTGCAAAACAAGTTTTTAACATATAAACATCAGCTCAATTCCTTAACACCTGAAGCAACCATACCGCATGCATTGGGTGGAAGCAGATTTCTAACGAGGCTCTGGCAAACAATTTACCAACAGCGCCATCAGTAACGACAGAACTGACTCTAGTCCAAGCGCTGCCTCTTGCACCAACGGCAAAGGAGCCAGCCCCACATTTCTTATCAATCATGGGAACCTCCACGCCCGCAACTCCCTCCCTCCGTCGATCTTGAGACCCCCTCCCACAGTCGAAACGCTGTCGCCGGCGAGAAAGCGTAAACGCCCACAATTAAAATTTGTAAATTACTTGGAAGATGAACCAAGGAAGCTATCAAGACGATCTCGTCGTTTACACAGCAAATCACCTTACAAGTATTCCAAATATCAAGAAGACGATTGACTTTTCCTCCACACGAAGTTCAAAAGGATGAAAGACGTTTATTTATTTCAAATCTCTTTCTGTTTTGTTTCTGTATTCGCTGAAAAAAGGCAATAAAGTTTATATTTGTCTCTAAAGAAACGTGTAATTCATATTAGTCGCGTGTGTAAATTGATTCCTTCGAACTCTTATTGTTGTTATTTCAATTGTAGTGGTTTTAAGGGTGTCCCATGGGCTTTCTTACTGCAGAGTTGGTATGCAAATGTAGGGCACTGCATGTTTGCATAATTAACTAGTGACTAATGGAGCGGAAAGCAAGAGAGACAGATACACAAGCCTTCAAAGCAACCGGGAAATCGTTAACTGTTAAGCAAACCATTCTAACAATAATGAGCGATAAACGTCTCGAATTCAAAATCTCGGAGAAAAGTTTTCACAGCAAACGAATTGCAAGCGTGACGCTACCAACAGAAAGCGCGCTTTTATTTTAAACACATAATAGATTCTACATGAGCCAATCAGGGTTAAAAGAGACCGAGCAAGCCTAGGATATCCAATCGTTTCTATGGTAGAAGAGAGACGCTCATTAGTATGTCTATCCACTTATTAGTCAAATTGTTGGAGTTTGGAAATCCAAATTGTTAGAGTGCGTAAATCCAAATTAGTATGCAGGAGATTCAAATTGTTAGAGTGCAGAAATCCAAATTAGTATGCAGGAAATCCGAGGAAATCAAAGGAAATCCAAAACGGGGCTTAGTTTCAATGAGCATGTACTACTTCCCTCTCTAATAAGCCCCCCGTCAATGAGGCCTAAAATTAAAGTTTCCATGGTTGCTTAATAGAGCTTTTACGTTAATACAGCTCAGGCGTTCCGAGTGATTGCTGCCTGGCTAAACTACCAGGTTAGTTCTCCTTTTGTCTTCTTCCGGATATTTAAACTTATGTCAAAGTTAATTAAAAACTTTACTTTTTTACTCCGAGATATGTTTGTTGCTTGTCTAATTTGCCAACCTTCTCCAAGAATCTTCGAAGAAACACACGCATCGTGTTTTGTTTTCTTGCCGAATGTTTTGTTTTGTAGCTTTGACCAGGGGTCAATCGCTATTCGGCGGAGTGCCTTCAACTATCGGGTTCGAAGTACTTTTCGCCTTTTCTACGGACATTTATGTTAAGATTTCTTGGCCATTTTCTAGCTTACTAAAACATGTTTCTTACTTGCCTGATTTGTTTACCTTCTCCAAGACTTTTCGAAGAAATATACGTATCGTATTTTGTTTTCTTGCACTGAAATGTTTTGCGGTTTGTGAATCGCGGTCAATCCATGTTGGCTGCTCTCAACTATCAGGTTTTCACTACTTTTTTATATTTTCTACGGACATTTATGTCAAGACTGTTCAGCATTTATTTCCTTACTACGAGATATGTTTGTTACTTGTCTAATTGATCCACCTTCTCCAAGCATCTCCGAAGAAACACACGCATGGTACTATGTTTTCTTGCCATGTTTAACCTTTTGATCCGCAGTGAATTCCTTTACGCTTTCATTTGAAGCAGGCGGTGTTTGTACTACGATCGCAAAACATCTTGGTAGACACCGCCGATTCGGTTCATTTCGCTCGAACCTCGAGAGAGTCAACATCTCGAGCGGTGTGGAGTGCACAGTATAGAATTTCGTATTCGTTACAATTATGAATCTTAAGACAAGATCTTTGTAGTGGTCGAAGTCTGGAAAACGACTAATTTTCGCTGATGGCGCACGAAGGTTTGTAAGATAAAAAAAAATGCTCCTGGTTTCCATCGTTGTTCTTTGATCTGCTGAATCCATTTGGCGCACTTCTTCATTTCAAAACAGACCATTTACAAGAAGAGAAACTACAGTATTTTTTTTTAATTGAAGATTTTCAGACAAACTGTATTGATTCGCTCTTTTCTACAGTCCGAGTCTAAACAATCTCTAAGTTTTCCTTTGCATTTCCAAATTCCACGACATTTAATGCTTTATGTGAGGAGTTAACCTCCACACTAGCATTCTATCGACCTTGACATTAACATAATTGATTTGATGTGGAAAATACTCTTGGCTGTAGTTCTCAGGTACTCCACTATGAAGCATGTTTCTCTCAAAGTGCGATATGTGTGCTGACCATGCATCTCTGAATATTGTCTGGAAAGCTTGTATTTTTCCAGATGTTAGTAAACACTGGAATATAAAATTCAAGTAGATTTTGACCATTTAATTACTACAATTAATTTTCTATTTTGATGCAAAATTGAAAATTATATTGCTTGGCTGCTAATACCTCTTTGTGATAGATGAAACTGCTGCAGCCAGCGAAATTCATTGACGAGATAACCAAGTGGTAAACAGAATGACCAAATTGATGTTTCATGTCACCCAGATATGAAGACGCGGGTGTCCGAGCACAAAAAGGCTGTCTTGATGTTTACACGAAAATCAAAAGTTGCGAGTCATGTCCACGAATGTCACCATCAGATGGACTTTGACAATGTTAAAGTCGTCGGACATGAGCCAAATTACCATAAACGGCTTTTCCTTGAAGCTTGGATGTCTGTGAAAGATACGAACGCTGGGAATGACCATATCATCGTCCCAGAAGTCTATAAATGTTTGGCACCCCTTTTTAACTTAAAACTCTCGCGCAGAAACATTCCCTGTAGTCATGCGCATAGCGCTCGCGCAACGTTAGTTTTAATTTTAATTCACGTGTTACAACATCAAGCGTCCTTATAACTGATGAAGGCCTAAGAGCTAGCCGAAACGTCTCAAAGAACCGCCTAAAGATTACAAGTCAGTGACAAGCACTAACTATTTTCAACGATGTCATCTCCTGACAACAGCTATTCCATATTTAACAGATATGGGAATGTCTATACTAGGTGAAGAAATTTCTGATATGGAGATAAGGGATTAGCTAGGCCAGACTACTGCTGCTTTGCACTGTTAACCTTGTGCTTCCAAATACTTAACAGGTTTCAGGCAATAAGAATCCAAGCTTACTACACTGTTTCAATTACTTGAGCTAGTAATTAATTTAAGGATTCAAGTTACCCAGTGATGTAGACTATGAGACGGTTTAGCTCATTTCCTTCACGCTCTGCAGTTACGGGTGTATATCGACCCATGCTTTGAAATACCTGCAACTTTTCCAAATCCCGGTCTATGGTTGAAATAAGCCATTGTTATTGCCAAATGCTCAAGCTTTTAGACTTTGCCACCCTAAAACTCCCAATTTTCATGGAATATGACCGTTTATTCTGTTGCAAACAAAAAATGTTGCCTTAGAACGCCCTCGGACAACACCAAACAATATGCAACTGTGTCTGGCAGTGTCTAAGACAAAAAATGCTCTTGAGCTTAAAGTCCACGTTGGCAGAAAGCTTCGACTCCACTTCTTGCAATCTATTCCACATTTTCCCACTCACTTTGTTAGCGCAACCTGGATAACGCTATTTGATTTCAATTGCTCTCACGGTCTGTAATGTTCGCGTTTGTGACCCAAAGGAATTCTGGGACTCTCTTGCGTAACGGCGACATGGAGGTCCGCCAATTTTCATTTCAGATATTTTTTAGAACCGTGTCGAGCAACCCGGTTCTGCTGACAAAATATTGCACCGATTGCATTAGTTACCATTCAAAACTTGCCAAAGTTGTTATGCCAGGTCCCGGAATCCACTCACAAAACGACTAAAAACCCAATTTCACTCCGTGAATTGCCACCACTCGCTCGAATACTTTGAAAGGCCCACTTCGTGTGAAATTGCTTCACACCTCTGTTTTCTTTTAAAGGATTGCCTCTACCCATCAACCCAGCTTTATAATGCCAGGCAGGGGGCTTCTGAGGTGGAAAATGGCTCGAAAAACACACTTGCAAATCAGATAAGTAACGAATTGTAGCTGCACTGATCGTTTAGAAATAAACGATAGCTAGCGTGACAAACGTGACATGAAAGATAGAGCCTTCGATGTTAATGTTGTGGACCAGCGAAATCTACGTGGTAACCCCTTATATGGAATAACCAGACCGACTTGACCTCAGACCCTCGAAAATTACAGAGAACTGAAGTGTGGTATGGTTCACCACTGAAATGGTTATCATTCATTTTCGTAACCGGTCAGCTGGTGGCTTACAAATGCTAAATGCAAACATACTCAATTTTTTCATATGGGGTGATATGTGCTGGTGAGCCAAAGCACAGTCTGAACCTAAACCATGAATTGATACCCAGTTAGCTACCCAATCTAGCCAATGGTGCAATAGTATAAAACAATGACGAGACCAAAGAAACTGCACACCATTTACTGCACACAAATTTAATGCTGTGGAACCTTAAGTCATTACAACATACAATACCAAAGCCTTAACTCTGGCAAAAGGGACGAACAGCTCCCACTGAAAGCAACCTGCGAGTAACAGTCAGCTGACAAAACTTTTATTTTCTTTTCTCCTTTATTGCAAATCTCCACATAGGTCTCCTTCCTAAACTATCCTTTCAAATGTGATGTTACGGCTAGGCCGACTCTGCTTATTCCTCTGAAACAGTCCTATGTCTTCTAATAAATTAACTGATTCAATTGGAATTTTTTTGGTAATAACTTTTATCAGTTGCAGCCCAAATTTAAATACTTACCAAAAATTTCAAAAAGAATATAAAATCTATAAACGTTGTCCCTCTGTCAAGCGGAGGAACAAATTATTATAAATATCTATAAGCTTTTTAATATATATAAATATATAAATATATATTATTTATCCATGTTTGGGAAATCCAGTAGTGATGGCCTTTAAGCTCAATAAATCATATTGAATGTATCCTTACTGCATCAACTGAACGTTTTACCGGTAAGTGCACATCAAAAGTATTGTCCTCTGTCTCAAAAGAGCCTTCAAGTGCATAACAAGTGCGTTAATGCATTGTAGGTGACATCTTCAAAATCACCAAACTTTAAGTCCATACTTCAGGTAGAAAGCAAGAGGCGCCCGCGAACGCCCTCAGACTTTTATATTGCTGAACCTATTGAGTACGTTTTCTCTTATTTTTAGCGATTTTCGATCGTTGGTTTAGAAGTAAGATCTCATTTTGTGTGGACGGTTCTCGCGCATTGAATTACAGACCGAACATCGGTCATTTTCCTTGATGATTTATGCCGCAAGGTCTTTGATGTTTTGCCATAAAAAAACCAGCGTAATTAACAGAAAAATACTTGAACTTCCTTATAATCTACGAATTAACAAAGAAATCTTTACGGATACCACAAAAATAGCCCTTTTCTTACCCCTAAAATTACGGTTGGACATGTCAATTTGCCGCCATCTTCAAAATGTACGGAAATAATGCTTTTTGATCGTAGTACAACCACCACCTACATCTGAAGGTAGTTTGGACTCATGAATGTTTGTTTATTTGTTCTTTTTTTATTTTCAAACGTTTGCTATCGAATATTGAAATCGTAATTTAAAACTTTTCGTTTTCCCCCTCTTGCTGTTTATATTTTTGGACACAAAATTGGCCCATAACTAATTAAATAATGAATTGCAATTGCTATAACAACGTTACTTCTAAAGATAATAGAGATTAATAACAAGAATATTTTTAAAATTGAGTACTAAATCCAATCCTACTATTAAATCTTAAAGTATTTACAAGAATATTTATACTATAAAATATTTCACACAGTTCTGTTCCTCTCTGTCCTTCTCATACTGACCACTCCTTCCTGACACGTAACCGTACCGCCAACCAAACACAATGAACCAACCGCAACTTTCCAAAATGACCACTTCCTAAACTTCTTCGCAAACTTCGTAAAAATTTCCATATAGCCCCACACATTAATTATACATTCTATTTCATTATTTTTGTATGTGCTTCATTGTTTTTAAGACAATGACTTATTCCCTAGGCTACTTACTGTAGCAATAAAAGAGGATTCAATTAACCGTGTCGTTTCTCTCTTTTTTTTCTATCCCACATTCCTCCTTTTCTCCCGACTATTTTCCCCACTATTTTCCCATTATTTTTCTATCCCAAGGCCCCCCTTTTTTTCTTTATCTCTTGTAATTCATTTGACTGCTCTACCGGGCTCTGAACCATCGCCCTACGCTCGGCTTTCTGTCACCAGTCCGGCACCTTACCACTGCGCTACACAAACCAGTTGCAAGGTAATCGTCAATAACTACGTTTTATCTTACCTATCCACCTAAAAAAATCTTCATAACAATATACACAAAAGAAATGCACAAGAGACCTACTTTGTACGAAAGAATTCGTTTCCTCTACCCTTTGATTGGTCCATTTAGATATATAAAAAAGCAAATTAGGAATATGTGTTTCACCTGCTGATTGAGATTGGGTTTCTACCATTTGATATGCATGGATTCCTTAAGCCTCACTTGATATTTAGTACTTGCATAGTCTGGAAACAATCCGTTGAACAGGATGCTCGCCAACACTCTGAACTCAGCCGATGTTTGTGAACGTGCGAAGATCCATCCGATAATAAGTGCTCGCGTACTCGCGTGGAGAAGACCACGAAACAAGCCAACACTTCTCCACGCGAGTGCGCAAGCACTTATTAGAGAGATTAAGCATGACGTTACGTCAAACGGCAAACGGCAAAAAATGGAACTTTTGCCGTCTGTCTTCAGCTGTCTGTACAGTAGAGTGAAAATATTTATATTTGCGGTGAATAGTAGGAGACATTTGTCCAGTTTTGTGCGATTTATTTAAGGATTACAAGAAGAGAAGAGAAAATCAGAGGTACTCTTTGCCGTTTGCCGTCTGCCATTAACGTTATGCTTAAACTCTCTGTTATCTTAACATCTTCTCCGCAAACCAAACCCTTTGCTTTCGTGAGTTACACGCACTGGACAAAACCTTCTACTTTGTACATTCTTAACCCTTTTCCTACCAACGTCACACATATGTGACGATAAGTACTGCTTCCCTTTTATATATGGTTTATTTCTTGTTTAAATTTTGACAGAACGTCATAATAATTGTGTGAATAGCACCAACTGTGTTTCGCAATCATTAAAGCCAAAAATAACGACTAAAATACTAGAATTCAATACAATACAATACAATACAATATTCTTTATTTAATGAAGGTGACGTAATTAACCCAATGAGTTATCTAACTTACGGCCTTCAAAGAACATCATCAGATGAGAGATAGACCATCACACCGGGAACTACGTCCCCTACTCTTTTCGAACAGTGTGTGGGTTCTTTTACGTCCCACAGAATCAATTATGAAGAGTTGTGAGACGGGGCCTAAGGTTTATCGTCCTTATCCGAGAAACCATTTGCAGATGTAATTACAAAGGCAGCACTATCTCCTCAATTATTTAAAGACCCTGAGTGTTGGTCCGACCGGGATTTGAACCACCGACCTCCCGCACGCTAGTCCGGTGCTCTACCACTGAGCTAACCGGTCGGCGGTCTGCATATCACCGTTCGTTTAGCAGCAAAGCCCAAAATGCTTGTCTTTTGACAAAGAGAATAACACCAAAATTTACACATTTTTGTGGCCAACTTTTAAATAAGAAAAACTGCACAAATATCAGAAGTCTACATTAACAGCAAACCTCAAGTTCACTCCTTAGTATCTGCTATGTGAGGGTTATTTACCTGGAACGAGGGGGTATGTGTTATATTCACCTGGTACCGCCCCTCGGGCTACGCCCTAGGGGCGGTGCCAGGTGACTATATCACATACCCCGAAAGACAGGTAAATAACATGTTTATTAGTCAGTTGGTGAGGTTTTCTAAAAGAAATAGAAGGGCATTAGATAACGAAAAACTTAGTTTCTACTTAGTCGTGTTTTATTTTTAATGGTAGATTGTAGGAGGTGAGGTTTCGACTGTAAACATGTTTTTCTTGATTTTCGGTTTTGTTTTTACAACAATGCGTAGACAACGTGTTTTGCTATTCTGGTACACAGTGGGATTGAATTTAGTTCTGTATTATTTACACAACAATATGTATAGACGTTTTCTTTTGTCTGCTGGTATGCGTGGAAAACATGTTTGTTACTTTTGCATAAGCAGTGCATTCAGTACACAACAGTCACGTAGTTGGACGACTGCCGTTAAATTTTGAGAAAAGTGAGCGCTCGCCTAGCACTGTTTGTAAACAACGATGATTGATGGTGAAGATGGATTTGCTTTGTGAATGGGACAAGTCAGACTCACAGTCAGGATGCCCAGTCACTCCTGGAGAAAGTGATTTCTTGATTGAAGGTCCACCCGCTACCAATGTCGTTGCAGCGAGTAAGCCCCACGAAGACTTTATGGAGGAGAGAAAGGGGGAAAACACGGTATGTAAGTCGTTGCTGACGAAGAGGATGAAGTGACTAGATACCAGCTAATACACGAAAGAAGACCGCGTGATCGGTAACTGTTTGACATTTCCTCTGTGTTTGTTTGTTTCTTCTTTAGCGGAATATGAGCAGGGGACTAAGTCGAAGGGAATATGAGTAGGAGAATATGAGCAGGATAATATGAGCAGGGGAAATATATATTGCATTGTTTTGCCATTGTTATCAGCTATTGTTATATACCTAGACTTTCACTCAACAAAACGAGCACTGCGATTGGTTGATTCCCGGTCACGTGTCCCTGACCAAATTCAAATGGGATACAATTCCGCAGTTGTTGCCCGCGCGCAGGATACAACAGCACGTGATTAGTGCATGACTAAAAAGTGGCATGATTTTCAGCACGTGCTCACGTCAGCTTGGTGACGAAGGCGGACCTGAGAACACTGCCAACTTTCAGTTTAAACCAACGATAATACAAAAGTTATGGAACCTGAGACTAGAAGGAAACGTTTTTCTCCAGTATCACCAGAAGAAATTCAGCATCTAATAGGAAGAAAAGATTCGGAAATTACAAAAAAGGCATACTCTATTTTTTCAGGTACTTTTAGCCATTTGTACTTTGTTCATTCAGCAGACTTGTGAACAAAGACGTGTTATTAAAGTGCCGTCTTTGTTTGTTTGTCAGTTCATTTTGCTGTGGTTGTTGAAGGGAAAGTCTCGATATATAACAAAGCAGTAATGTATGATCCCTCGGGAAACTACTTAGTTTTGTTTTCCCTCGAGTCCTGATGTTTCCCTCGACTACGTCTCGGGAAACATCAGGACTCCTCGGGAAAACAACACTAACTGTTTCCCTCGGGACCATACATTAAAGGTAAATTGTTTCAGCCCCGCACTCCCCTGTTACAATAAAAGCCGCCAGCAACTTTTCAGATAGTGACTAATAATGAGGGGCTATGTAATATATTCCCTGAAAAGAACAAAGGAAACCACGCCAACTGAACAAATCAAGTATGCTTAAGAATAGAAGAACATGTGAATTGGCGGTCCACTTTAATAGCTCCCAACATGAATTTTCTAAGATAAATTTCATTATCATCGAACAAATTAATTCTTTTCAAACCACTACACATTTAGATCAATTACTGCTTACCAGAGAAGCATATTGGATGACGCAATTATTCACGCTTAACCCACATGGCCTTAATAAGAGGCGTGAATTTCGCTCTAAAAATCGCATTAATTACAACAAATGACTTGTCCATTTCACATGTTCTTGCTTAGTAAATGAATTGCTTCTTGTCCAGTTCCTTTTGTATTCCTTATTTTGTTATAAATAGTTTCAGAGGTTATGTAATTGCTTTTGCGTTCAAGGGCTCCGTTGGGGGATTCTGTTATTTTTGTTTGAATTTTACCTTTCAGGGGCCCTCAGTAGGGAACGTATTACATTGTTTAGGGGCCCTGCCTTGGGAATTTGTTATGACACTAATCACAATTGTTCAGAGGCCCCTTGCGTGGAATTTATTACGTTGAATCGGTTACATACCTTCTGTCACTCACCTTTTCTGTATTTGTTAATCACCTGACTTATATAAGCTAGGACCTCAGACTAGCACAACCATTGTAAATAGTTTTTAGTTCTTAGTTTTTAAACTTTTTAATCTGAAGAAGGATGAACAGCCGAAACGTCATTACATTCGTCAGATCAGCTAGAAGTTCGCCCCACTGTCCTTATTTCTTATTTATCTACAAATTCACGTGGTGGCATAGTATCCTTTGGATCCTTCTGCTGGGAGTCCATTGTTTGTGTAAACCTCCTTATTCTGCCCATATATATATATATATATATATATATATATATATATATATATATATATATATATAGCCGACCTTTTCAAACCCAGGCTCATGAAAATTTAACGGGTTTTAGAACTTTCTTTATCAATACCTCGGTTTATCAAAAGGGAGACTTGCATTTAGGCCCGTTGTGAGCCTACAGTCTCTGTCAAAGGGAAGACGAAGAGTACATGTTATTTGTCTTGCAACATGAAATTGACGTGACCTCTGACATAAGAATTTTGGTGCGTTAGTCGGCCAAATCTCTCTAGAATACGCTCTTTCTGACGGCAAAGTTAGCTTTGGAATTAGTGGCATCGATTTAGCCGAAGTCTAGCAGCGTTTTCAACCGAGCGTTCGTGATTACTACGAAGAATCACAGCTAATTATTGTCGAATTTTATTTGTGTAAATTATCGCTCGATTTTGTGATCACTTCTGACACCGGAAACCAGTCATTATGACACTTTCAGACTATCAAATCACTAGCTCCAATCACTAGCTTAAGATCGAAGTTGCGAGGGCGGAAACTAGTCAAAAAAATATTCAAACTTACGCTTTTTGCAGACAAATTCCCAGCCATGCCTTTGAGGTCCCGGATGTTTACTGTCCGTGTTAGCGAGGAGCTGTTGACGACCATCTAGCCACAGCATTTTTACTAAGTCTTTAGCATGCTCCAAATTCTACACCAGTTTCTCTCCCTGAGCCTTGAAATGATCACCGACACCTACTTTCTGAGGCTAAAGACTTGTTACCTCTCAAAGCAGAGCTCTCAATATCCCTGCATTTTTCCAGCAGTACCGCCCGGGTAAACAAAGTACTCGTTTAGCAAATAACTGCACAGCAGGATATTAGACGAGGCAGACACTGCACCTCGCAAGATTTTCCCCCTCACTGGACTTAATGATGTCCTAAGGAATACTCTGCTCTAGGAGGCCAACGGAAAATCAAACTCTAACGACGCCATTGCGAGCTAACTGACCGCGCGAAGACTTCAAATGCACGTTTCTTTCTTTGAGAGAGAGTGGAAACTAACTGACAAATAAAACTGGAAGGGAGGAGGGGGGGAATGGGGATAAGACCTTAATGCAAAGTTGAAGTCAGGGACAGTTTCTTTCTCTTCTTCTAATTACTAATGTAGCTAGCATGCCCCCCGCCCTGTCCAAAAAAGAAAAAAAAAAGAAAAAAGTGAGAGACATCTAATAGGAGTTAGTATGGACTCCAGGAGCCCTGTTTTGAAAACTCCAGCTATATATATATATATATATATATATATATATATATATATATATATATATATATATATATATATATATATATATATATATA
The DNA here is from genome assembly GCA_016490735.1 of Pachyseris speciosa. NCBI lineage: Eukaryota > Metazoa > Cnidaria > Anthozoa > Scleractinia > Pachyseridae > Pachyseris > Pachyseris speciosa. Next base: position 64,459 of record JAEMWC010000596.1, read on the forward strand.
TATAAAACAGTTAAAAAGACCGAAAATGGACAACTTTTGGTTCAAAAAACGATAAAAATTTAAAAATTTATGATTAAAAAACGTTTCGGTCTCTCGACCTTCGTCAGTTACAAACAGAATGTTAAAAACCTACAACTTAAATATGATTTTACAACAATGGTTACAAATTACATACGGGTTACGTAACTCAGACAATGAAACGAAAAACAATAGGTGTACAAAAAGTATGAAACGACTACGGTAAATTAACAGGATGCGGAATAACAACAATAATAGAACTAGTGATAAATGTTATGTAATTGTCGCAGCGCAACAGGTTCCCCATCAAGGGCCTCTGAATCATCATACCTGTCAGTATCATAACAAAATCCCTAAAGAGGGCCCTTAAACAATAAGTAATAATTTCCCAACAAAGAGCCTTTGAATGACCTACCTAGCACAAAAATAACAGAATCCCCAAAAGAGGGCCCCTGAGCGCTGAAACAACTACAAGTGCTAAAGATTACAATTAATGAGTCGGTACACACTGACTTGTTAAAATATATAAAAATAAATTCACTGCCAATACGCACCTTAAGAAAATCGCAACCTATTGTCCAAACTCTGCTGAAATTAAGTATAATGGTGCGGTTTTTTGAATGAAATTCTTGTCTTTTATTAAGTCCATAAGGTGAAAGGGAAAACAACTGCGCACTCCAGTATGCTTCTTAATTAATAGCTGTTCAGTGTTTTCGGACGTGTTAGTTTGGATTTGATCCATTGAAATGTAAAGTCCGATAGCACGTGCGGAGTTCGGTTGAAGTGTGTGGCGACCTCGCAAGTCTTCTTATTGGTTCTCATGGACGATTTGTGATTTCTAAATCTAACTTTAAATTCCGTGGTGGTAATGATGTCCTAAGGACATCTGGCCCAGGAAGCGCTTTCAACCGTCTATATATATATATATATATATATATATATATATATATATATATATATATATATATATATATATATGATAATCTCAAGCATCAAAAATGTATTTATACTGTTTCCCGTTTCAAATATAACTAAACACAAGGGAAAAAAACATTTTTAAGGACCACCTATATTTCGACTGTGTAGAACAGTCTTCCTCAGGGTGAATGACTGTTACAAGCGTTACACGCAATTACAAAAGTGCGGCTTACAAATCTAAACACGTGAGCGCTAACAATTATACCGGTAACAGAAAGCGCGTGCAATACAAACACGAACGCTAACGGTAATAATAGGCGCGTGCACTAGAAGAGCCTGACAAGAAATTAATTACGCGCGCGACTTCTGCGTGTAAAAAAGTGCTTGTAGATTAAATCATCGCTGGCCCTATCTCCTGGTTCCAACCTTGAATGTCCCCTCAATCTACTTCTATGGTTATTAAATCTAAGCCTAAATTTAGTAACTGTTGATCCCACATATTGTTTACCACAAATCTTGCAACTTAGCAAATAGATAACACTGCTACTGTTTACAGTCTAGGTTATAGTTAATGTTGTATGATTTTCCAGTGGTGTTGCTGACGAACGTATTTCTGATGTTCAGATAGTTCTTATTTCTACAAATTTCGCAGCGCGTAGAAGAACAACGGTAATTTCCTGGCACAGAATTATTGTTGTCAGGTCGTATTCTAGCATTCACAAGATAATCCTTTAGGCTTTTAGGGCGACGAAATGCCACCATAGGACATTCTTTAATGGCCTTCTTACATCTGTCAGACATATGTAATAAGGGATGCAGATCTCGAAGTATTCCCCCTATATTCGGCAATCCAGGGTGGTAAGTCACAACAAACGGCGTCCTGTCATTTTTCTTTCTTTCTTGAGCCGGCGTTAGTGCTTCATTTCTGTTAATCCTCTTAGCCCTTCGAATTTGTCGACTTACAAATCTCTCATCGTACCCTCTAGCCACTAAATAACCAATTAATTCAGCAGCCCGGTTGTCGAATATCTTATCCGACGAACAAATTCTCCTCAGTCTCAGAGCCTGGGCATAAGGAATTCCTTCCTTACACCCCCTCGGGTGACAAGATCTAAAGTCGAGGTATTGATGTTTATCCGTGGGTTTCACGTACAAATCTGTCGTTAGAATGCAATTACTATTGATCACCTTTACATCAAGAAAGTTTACCCTGTCCATAGACCACTCCCAAGTAAACTTGATAGTGTCATGCGCACTATTTAGATACTCTAAAAAGTTCTTGAGTTCTTCTTCTCCAGCTGTAAAAATGTCATCAATGAACCTAAACCAGGTGTAAGGTTTCGTGTGATATCCATCAAGAAGGCTTCTCTCTAATCTGTCCATAAACAAGTTCGCATATGATGGAGCCATCCTGGTGCCTATAGCTGTTCCCAACTTCTGTAAATAATTCTCACCATTAAATTCAAAGTTGTTGTTACTTAAAACTAATGCCGCTAATTCAACAATTCTCTCCGTGGGAATAGTAACATCCAGCCTACCATCTAGAGCTTCCCGTATGGCTTGGAGCCCCTCCTCGTGCGGGATATGAGGATATAGACCAACCACGTCGATGGTTACGAGGATGGACCCCTCTGGTAGTTTTCCCATATTAATGACCTTCCTAAGAAAATCATTGGTATCTTTAATGTAAGAATTCACTAGAGGCACAAGGGGCTTAAGATGAGAGTCCACGAACTCTGATATTTTTTCAGTTGGGGTTCCACTTCCCGATATGACGGGCCGACCTGGACAGCTCTTCTTGTGAAGTTTAGGCAGTAAGTAGAACCTACCCGCCTTCGTGTCACCGTCAATCCAAAGGTAATTCAAAGTATCCTCATCAATAAAACCATCAGCGTGTAGTTGTTGAACTTTGCTATTAATCAACTCTCTCATTTCCATTGTAGGATCTTCAGGCAGACGTACATACACCGTTCTGTCATTCAGTTGCCGCATCCCTTCCAATATGTACTTATCCCTGTCCATCACTACAACGCCTGAACCTTTGTCTGCTTCTTTTATGATAATGTCATTATATCTCCTCAAATTAGTTAGTGCCTGTTGTTCCTCCCTAGTCAAATTTATTTGGAGCGCTGGACAGAATCTGCTTCTCCAATTCCAAAAAATAAGCTTCCAAAACCATTTCTCTATTTTTATCAGGACACCAGGTAGACTTCTTTTTAAACGCCGGAACATCCGAGAAATTATCCGCAACCTCTTCATCACTATAAAAGAACTCCCTCAGTCGAATGCGTCTAACATACTCTGTAATGTTTTTGCGTAATTGATAAACGTCAATCTCCTCAGGGGTAGGACAAAACTTTAATCCTTTTGACAGGACCGAAAGTTCTGCTTCAGACAAAACCCTGCTAGATAAATTAACCACACGCTGTACACCTTGATTAAATTCCTGGTGGGGAATAGCCCCTAAACCGACTTGTTCCTGCGCCTCCCTTCAGAGGTCTCATTCGGTGTAATAAAATCACGCCCCTCTACTAAATCACTACCATGTTGGTAGCTTGGTGGACTCATACGATTGGCGTGAGCAAACAGAGAAACGGAAACAATCTGTTCCCTTTCAAGCCGAGTGTGCGTTCAATCGGTAGTTCGTCAAAGTTTACATCAACTGACGGGCTAGCTTTCTCTTCAGGAGGGATCTGTGATAGGACTTCACGCGAGGAGCTGATCCACTTAGTCAGCCTGAAACCTCCACGGCACAAGAGGGAAGTCATTTCACGGAACATTCGCACTGCGGGGCTTCATCACATACAGACTTCAGAAAATCATCCATGTAGAAGTTCTTTTCTACGGATTTGATCGTGTTTTCAGAAAACGAGACATCGTCACGGTTGTCAAAGGCTGTCTTTCTCAAGACAAAGTTCGCCATACATGGGGAGGAAGCAGCTCCGAAAATCATGACAAGCATCTGATACACATCAGGTGGGCGTTGCAATTCTAAGTTCCGCCACAGGAACCTTAAGGCAGGCTGATCTTCTTCTACGATCTGAACCTGGTGAAACATGGCCTCAATGTCGGCGGCTAGGCCAACACGCTGTTCTCTAAACCGCAACAGGACACCCACTAAGCTATTCAGGAGGTCGGGCCCGACGTGAAGCTTGTCGTTCAAAGACACTCCATCGTGCTTGGCGGCAGCGTCCATGACGATTCGGACTTTGTCAGGTTTGTTAGGATTACGAACTGGATGATGCGGTAGGAACCACTGTTTCGGTGTTGGGACGGCTGCTTCTTCAGGGGTAAGCTTTCTAGCGTAGCCTTTGTCAACGTAGTCTTCCAAAATAGCACAGTACTTCTTCGCAAGGTCTTCGTCATGCTTAAGTTTCCTCTCGGTGGACTCCAGTCGCTTTACAGCCATGAGATGGTTGTCAGGAAACTTTACTTCTTGCTCTCTCCATAACATTCCGACTTCGTACCTGTCGGACACATGCTTCACAGTTCTCTCTAATGTCTCCATAGCCCTTTTGTCTTCACGAGAACGGGGTGTCGCACTTTCATACTTAGTGCCAAAGGATTCCGTTCGCCACCAGTCTTCTGCTTGCTTGTTTAACGATTCTTCGGCATTCAGGACACGGTGCACATGCATAACATGTAGACGCTCAGGTTTGACAATGGACTTAACTGAACCGGCGAGAGTCCAGCCAAAGGCTGTTAGAGTTGCAACGGGTTGACCTGGACGACCTCTTCGTACATCACGCTGTAATATTGCCTCCAATACGTTTGCTCCCAGCAAAACTGTCACGTCTTCAGAATTGACTTCAGAAATACTCAGATTGTTCAGGTGTTGGAAATCCTGCATGCAGAGTTGATTGCCGTACACAAAAGTCAAAGAGACTCGTTTCCTCTAGACTTTGAAGCCTTAAAGGCCAACAAGCGTTTACCAGTGAAAAGTCGACTCAGTGCGCTTAGACCGTACATTGACGAAGCAGAATGTTTAAGGGTAGGTGGACGTCTACGCAAAGGCCCTGTTCCTGACGAAACACGATATCCTTTGATTCTGGATCCGAAGCACGGAATAACACGTCTTATTGTAACGCACTATCATCTTCGTTTGTACTGTACAAGTGACAAACATGTTCTAAACGAGCTGAGACAGAAGTTTTGGATCTTGAGGGGGCTAGCCACAGTTCGGAAGATTTCTTCCAGTTGTCCCTCCTGCCGAAGACTACGGGTGAAACCCGAACCGCCTGTCATGGCCGATCTGCCAAATTCAAGACTGGGTTATCAGCAACCGCCGTTCACGAATACCGGAGTTGATTACTTCGGCCCCATGCTTGTGCGCCATGGAAGGAAAACAGAAAAGCGCTACGGAGTGCTTTTTACATGCTTGACAACCCGTACTGTCCACCCTGAGATTGCGCACTCACTGGACACTGATTCTTGCCTAATGGCTATGAGAAGAATGATAGCCAAGCGCGGAAAGCCAGCCCACATTTGGTCGGATAACGGCACTAATTTCGTTGGGGCCGAGAAAGAGCTCCGAGAAGCTGTCGTGCGTCTAGATGCTGAGCGAATTGGTGACTAACTGTCTGGCGATGGAGTGCAGTGGCATTTT
>JAEMWC010000596.1:87500-207500 GCA_016490735.1 Pachyseris speciosa
GACTTACAATATCATGAACATGACTGTATGCGAGAACATACCAGGCATAACTTTATTTATCGACTTCAAAAATGCTTTCGACACACTTGATTGAAACTTCTTATTTAAAACCCTAGAGATGTTCAATTTTGGGCCTGGGATTATGCGATGGATAAAAATCTTTTACAATGATTGCTCCAGTTGCGTTATGAACAACGGATACCCATCTGAATTCTTCAGACTTCAAAGAGGCGTACGGCAAGGATGCAAGGAGCTCTCTTCGTACTGCCCACAGAAACACTAGCCAATGCAATCAGACAAGATGAGACAATCAGCGAAATGAAGATTTTTGACAAAGAATTCAAGGTCTCTCGGTGCATGCGCTGATGATACAACTGACCGTCTTTGTTTCTGACCTTGAATCTGCTGAAAAACTGTTTAAGTTGCTAAATGCATTCCAGTAGTGCTCTGGTCTCGAAATTAGGAAAAGCAAAACTGAAGGCATGTGGCTAGGCGCGAACCGAAATAAAACATCTGAGAACTTTGACATTGCATGGCCCTTTGAACCAGTCTGCGCTCTTGGAATCTATTTCTCGTACCACAGTGAAGTCTCTCTTAGCAAAGACTTTGAACAAAAGCTTACTTGGCGTCCCAGGAACCTCACATCATATGGTCGTATTACAATTTTAAAAACTCTTGCTCTTTCAAAACTTATAACACCTCCATGCAAGAGAAAATGAGGGACAGAGGGGTAGAGTAGGGGCGTTGGCCATGATATGTGAATTTCCCTAAAGTTATTTCTAGCTGCCCTTCAAAATGGAAGTCGGCTTCCGTGGACGTCCGCACCTATTGGGCATGACGTCATAAGAAGTCATCAGAGCGTGCCAACATGGCATTGCGTAATGGTGGCTGTTAAATACTACTACTACTACTACTACTACTAATAATAATAATAATAATAATAATAATAATTACGATAATAATGCTCTGCGACTACCATGTCATGGATTAGGGCAAGAGTGTCCTTTGCGCTGGTGAAATCAGCATTACTTTGCTTAAGAGGCTCGCGTTTTTCCAGGAGAGTTAATTTAGAGACACTCTAATATTTTTTAGAGAACGCTATTTCTGGGGACTCTAGGCAAAGCCAGGAATACTGAGCTGAGAAGTTTTTAGTAGTTCTTTTTGTAGTCGACATTATGTTATAGATAATACGATATGTCTCTTTGTCACATTCACAACTATGAACAAAAGCAATTTTCTATGAACTCTATCTTAACCATATGTTTGTGCCATCATTTTAATATCCCTGTGTTTAAATCACTTTTCAGTTGAAATTATCAATATTTTATCCAGGGAAAGTCCATGCTGTAATAAATTAAGGATACATGTAAATAATAATAATAATAATAATAATAATAATAATAATAATAATAATAACTTTGGTAATATGAACTTTGGTCAAATGAAGAATGATCCTCGCAGTTATGAACGCAATTTATGCAATTGCAAAAAAGAAGCCTGAAAAAAAAATTCAGGACTTCAACGGGGTTTGTTCCCGTGAGAGAAATGAGTGTGAATGATATATGAAATGAATCATATATGAACTGCGGAAATGAAATCAAATGAAGAAAGATCCTCGCAGTTATGAACGCAATTTATGCAATTGCGAAAAGAAGCCTGAAAAAAAAATTCAGGACTTCAACGGGGTTTGAACCCGTGACCTCGCGATTACCGGTGCGATGCTCTAACCAACTGAGCTATGAAGCCACTGACGTTGGGAGCAGGTCAATTGTGGGTTCATATGTTCCCGTGAGAGAAATGAGTGTGAATGATATATGAAATGAATCATATATGAACTGCGGAAATGAAATCAAATGAAGAATGATCCTCGCAGTTATGAACGCAATTTATGCAATTGCGAAAAGAAGCCTGAAAAAAAAAAAATTCAGGACTTCAACGGGGTTTGAACCCGTGACCTCGCGATTACCGGTGCGATGCTCTAACCAACTGAGCTATGAAGCCACTGACGTTGGGAGCAGGTCAATTGTGGGTTCATATGTTCCCGTGAGAGAAATGAGTGTGAATGATATATGAAATGAATCATATATGAACTGCGGAAATGAAATCAAATGAAGAATGATCCTCGCAGTTATGAACGCAATTTATGCAATTGCGAAAAGAAGCCTGAAAAAAAATTCAGGACTTCAACGGGGTTTGAACCGTGACCTCGCGATTACCGGTGCGATGCTCTAACCAACTGAGCTATGAAGCCACTGACGTTGGGAGCAGGTCAATTGTGGGTTCATATGTTCCCGTGAGAGAAATGAGTGTGAATGATATATGAAATGAATCATATATGAACTGCGGAAATGAAATCAAATGAAGAATGATCCTCGCAGTTATGAACGCAATTTATGCAATTGCGAAAAGAAGCCTGAAAAAAAAAATTCAGGACTTCAACGGGGTTTGAACCCGTGACCTCGCGATTACCGGTGCGATGCTCTAACCAACTGAGCTATGAAGCCACTGACGTTGGGAGCAGGTCAATTGTGGGTTCATATGTTCCCGTGAACATATGAACCCACAATTGACCTGCTCCCAACGTCAGTGGGATAGAGATAGATAAAACTAAGAACGACCCTAGCTGTAGACTACGCAGGAAAACGATGAGACCGTAAATCATTTGCTTAGTGAGTGCCCGAAATTAGCTCAGACAGAGTATAAGCGCCGACATGATAACGTGGCCAAAGGGATCCATTGGGACCTGTGCAAGCATTACGGAGTTGAATGTGGTGATAAGTGGTATGAGCACGTCCCAGAACCGGTGGTGGAAAGCTCAGACGTCAAGATATTGTGGGATTTTACCATCCAGACGGATAAGAAATTACCGCACAATAAACCTGGTTGTCGTTGTCAATAAAACTGGTTGTCGAGAAGACCAGCAGGATATGCCATATCATTGACGTAGCATGCCCCGATGACTGCAGAATCAGACTGAAAGAGGAGGAAAAGGTCAACAAATATCGTGATCTAGCCTTTGAAATCAAAAACCATTTTTACCTTTTGGTTACCACTAGACCAATTGTTATAGGAGCATTGGGGACCTATACAGACAGACTGGAAAAATACCTAGAGGATATCCATGTCGGGCTTCAAGCCCACACAATGCAAAAGACCGTGCTGTTGGGCTCAGCCCGGATCCTGAGACAAGTTTTGGATTGCTGAGGCTGCTTGTTTGAGCTTGCGCCAGAACCTCCAGCATGACATTGCTGTGATTTGGGACACGTAATTAAAATAATTAAAATAACAATATATAATTATAATAAGAACCTTCCAGAATCCTTTGCAGCTGGAAAATCGTCAATCCCAAATAACTTGGTCAGTTTGAGGGCAGCAAGACCCCCACGTTGTCTAGAAATAAGTCTTACCATAAACTAATTATTGTACAAGACTAAGGGCGATGACGTCATTGGTCACGTGACTTTGCTCACAAGTGCGTTTTTGCTCACTGTGACGAAGTTATTTTGTTATTGAAAAAGCAGTCAACGTGGTTTGAAGCACAATGGTGTGAGCCATTTCGGACTGCCCGGGTACCGAACAAAATATAAATATTAAGGGAGGTATATACAATTTTCAAAAAGTGGGAGTCTGGGTACAAGTGCTATCTCGCGTTGCATTAAACGCGAGGAAACAAAAATTTGGATATTGGTAGATATTTTTATGAAATATACATTTTTGTCATTTTTAATGCTGTGACGTCATCGGTCACGTGACCAGAACGGACCGAAGTTTAATATTCGCTCTAAAAGTTTACTAGAACCTTTCTCCAAGAATATTTTTAGGCGAAGTTGTAGTTTAATAAATAGTGTTTTAAAAAATGGCCATGATTACTTTTTCCTAAAAAAGTGCGGCAGTAGAAAATCTAACTGAAAAGTTTGTCAGCTTCCTGCTCAACGACCATTTGAGGTAGGAATAAAAGAAAATTTTGCCTAAGGCTTGAGAGTATGCTCTTTATGATGGCGTTGTCAGTTTCTTCTAATTTCGATTGCTTTTGGCGAGGATCGATGTTTAAGATTTTTTTCAGAGGAGAGGGCCTGGAGGAAAGAACGAAAACGAGGCTATACTTTCGCGCGCTTTTTGTTCACTGCGACGCCGCGCCACAAAAGGTTAGCTAGAAAAAAAAATTCCAAGGACTGGACAACGGACTGGACTTGCATTTTCTTTAAACGGAACTTTTGACGACTTTTTTAATTATTATTTTTTTTATGGCTGCTGTCTGCTCAGGAACAATGTATACTTGAGAAGGTAAGTTGATACAGCGCGTTTGTGGTACACTTAAATGCACTTCTCACCTAAAAAGTGTTGTTTAATTCTTGAAATTATAAGACTTAAACTAGAAGTTGCAGCAATGCGAATGAAATCAAATTAATGCTAACATTAAATGAGACAATTTAAGTTGCTTAAGGCAACCGATGCAAGCTCAGTAATTTTACTAAATACGATATTTGAAGGTTAAAAACGTATCTTAAACAGTGACGGAATAAATGATTACTTTATTTTCAACCGGAACTTGAAACGTTACCTTCATTCGCACAGACATCAAAACTTTATTTTATACTGTCCATGAACTAAATTCCCTATTACAATTATAACAAAGTGTACAATAAAGCCATTATTCAAAGTATTGGCCAAAGAAAAATAGTTGCGCATAAACAAATACTGGAACAGTTCGTGCTTTCAAATGGATTACCCTAGTGAATTACACGATTCCGACACATAAATTTAATTTGAGTGGCGAAACATTTTGTTGTATCTGAAAAATTACTGTACTACAAAAAACCTTCTCACAGAGGTTGTAATGCATGGGGGTTCACATAATTTAATTCAGTTTTATAAAGCTAAAAATTGTATGTCAAAGATTTAGCAGAAACAGAGAAAAGTTTTAAAATCACGGCTGTTTGTGCGAGTTCGTGTACGTTCGCGCTAAACGCGGAAAGTACCTAAGCTTAATAACTCTGAAGACGTCAAGACGTTAAGTTTATGTCAAAACCGACCAAGAACCAGTCGAAAAAAAAAACAAAGAAAGATTAGCAAATAATTGTTTTAATAGATTTGGCAGTTTTACAAAGTGTTACGCTTCTGGTTTGTGGCACCTATTTAAAATGGTAGTCTGAGGAAAAACCTTTTTACAACAATGTTTAAATTAGAAGCTTAAGCTTACGGTAAATTTCATTTGAATCTATTTTTTAAATTGAGGGGAAATTAAAATGTAATTTGCTATAAGAATGGGTCCAACACAGAAATCCTGAAAACCTTCTTCACAAACAAACTGGCGATAAACTTGAAAACCAAATTTGAGAGTAGGCTTAACATCTTGCCGAGCCATACAAAAGTTGGGCACATAAACAAAGACAACGCTTATCTGGCTTATCGGTTGACCGTAAGTTTTTTGAAGAAAACGACTAAATAAAAGGGCAACGGTAAATACCTTCTCCAATCGTCGAAAAGGCTACATCGGGCCACTGCGTAAATCGCACATCCTTCGTCTTTAATCATGCTCAAAGCATAGCGGGAAAATTTATGTGTTGTCAAATGCAGTCGCGGCGCGAATACAATCCCTTTCACAACGCTTTAGATACATCCAAAAAGCCGTCCATCAAGCCTTGATATAATTCTTCCCAGAGTGGCCAGTTAAAAATATTTTCACAGTCTAACACATCTTCAGGTGACCTAGTCGAAGTGGCGGAACGAGAGAGTCGAACGAGGTATCGCACAGCGTTCATGTGCTCGTTAATCCACTGACTTGGTCTAAGGTTTTATGAGACAGGATGAACCAAATTTCAAAATCATTTCACCGTTTTGAATGTAGTTAAGCTTCGGACTAGAAATTTCCCATTACTTTGTAAACTTGATCGCAAATACCACTTTCACCACAGCTACAGCGCTGTCGCAAGCAAACCGTCGCTTCGTTTCAGAAGGTCGATTCACTTCCTGTGATTGGTTAAACAAAATGACGTGTGAATCGCGAGGTGTGGAGAATGTACGATTCGATGACAAACATAGCGGGCTCTCTCTCTCTCTCTCTCTCTCTCTCTCTCTCTCTCTCTCTCTCTCTCTCTCTCTCTCTCTCTCTCTCTCTCTCTCTCTCTCTCTCTCTCTCTCTCTCAACTAACACTTGTGATTTCTGGTATGAATGAATTAATATGCAAAAACTAAAAAAGGTAAAAATAATAAAGAAAATTTGTCAACTATTTTCCCTAAGAAGTACAAATACACTTTCCTCGATCCAAGCCCACTCATAATAAATATCCACAGAAATATGAATACAATCTTCCGTCTGTACAACATTTCACCCCCAAATTTCGATACAACCAATTTTTTTTACATTTATTAGTAAGCTCTGGCTTGCTGGCTCAGCAACAAATAACTTTCAAAACCATGAGAAGTTAAGTGAGAGGAACAATGTCTACAAGGTCTAAATAATAAGTCAGTAGTACATGAATGGGTGGGGCAGGGGTTCTGAACCTTCAACTGATTGTACTTTTTTCTTCTGGTTCTCCCCCTTACGTAGCAGTATCTACTTATGTCTTAACTTTGTTGCAGAGTCTAACAAAATTGCAAATTCATCACAACTTATCATTGTTCTTACCACCTTGGGAATGCCACCTTGGGAATGCCACTTTTTTGGTAGCCGCTTCAGTACACGTCTATTATTTCTATTTCTGTATTGTAACCGTTTTCTCCATTTTTACTTTGCTTCAGTGTTGCCCCTGAAGAAGGTTAGTCATGTCTCGCCGTAATATATGGCGTTAAAAGTTACCCTTTTCAACCATCATTTTGTTTCTTTGTCTTATATCTACCTTTTTATGGGATATATAATTATATATTGTCATTTCCGGTTTCACTTGTAATAATAATAATAATAATAATAATAATAATAATAACAATAATAATAATAATAATAATAATAATAATAATAATAACAATAATAATAATAATAATAATAATAATAATAATCACTTTATTTAAGTCTCAAATCTATCTAGCCGAGCACAGATGCTCTACTAATTGGGGAGACTAAATCAAATCAACTCTAAATAAATCAAATCAAATCAAATGTTGGTTTTTGGGGAGAGGGGAAAACCGGATTACCCGGAGAAAAACCTCTCGGAGCAGAATTGAGAACCAACAAACTCAGCCCACTTATGACGACGTGTCCGGGAATCGGACTCGGAACACGTTGGTGGAAGGCGAGCGCTCTCACCACGTGCACTGCGCCAACCCTGCTCGTTAAATATTCAGTATGGCTAGCTCAAGTGGAATTTTTCAGGGGTCTACATTTCGGAATCAATATTGAAAATGCCCGCAGTGAAAGTGTACCGGGTACAAATTCCCCAGAAATTGCCGAAAACGTTTCAGATAATTCCACACCGAAAAGAGAGAAAAGCTTTTGAAAGCTTTGTGATGATCAACCATAAATCGTCGCGCGCAAACCGTGGCCTCAAAAGATGATATCTCTTCTTCTTTTTACCCTGGTGGAAAAGCAGCGAGAAGAATCGCTGTTAAAGAGTTGAAATACATGGTTGTCAAGAAATGCAAGCAGGCTGAAGAGCTGCACCGAACATCAAGCATTCCTCAAATAAGCGTTCAATGTGATTTGTAATATTTTGCAACGTACTGTTGACTCAGGCGCTCTGATACAAAATTCCAACGCGTGGGATCGCTTTTCCTCTAGCATCAGCTTGATGATGTGGTCATCCAGCTCTTTTTTGGTGAGCATATTCGCAGTTATTTCCACCAGGATTTGTTGCTTTTCCTTTCCTGTCTTCTTTCTTCGATGTAGAGTTGCGCGATGTCAATGCAGCGCTCGGATCGGTATATTTACCCGTTGTGCGACGTGTGTTTTTTTCCTTTGCTTACAACTAGAGTTTCGTTTCCGTTTTTGTTCTTTTGTCGATTTCGTTTCAACTCGTTCCTCTTGTGCCGCCTGGAAATGTCGGGTCTTCCTCACTGTAAACGCTCTCGCTTCCATCACTCGAAGTGAGATTACAGGGAGCATAGGAGTCCTATTTGACCGTATGTCTAGTTAAATTAACTTATCAATGGCAGCGTCAATCGATCTTGTTTGATGATTTGAAGTAACGTACGTGATCAAGCTACAAACATGCGATCGTGTTACGCTGCGGCTGAAATCCTGTTTATCATTTGATCACGCACGTTGATTCAAATCAACAAGATCGATTCGCGCTGCCATTGTTCGGTGAATTTAAGGTGCTATGGTACCCTAGAAAATGTATGGAAATCATAGCTTTTATTACTAAAAGTGAGTTGGGGGTGGGGTGGGGGGGTATTAAATCTCTTATTTCTCCAACGATTTTGATGGAGGACTGGTTACTGTTATGCATGTATCTTGTCACGTGACAGCTGATCACGTGGCTATACTCGGCTCATTTGAACTCACTCTCTGGGCGGCCGAATCATTTCCAGAATTTACCTTGGAATGTGTCAAAATTGCCCTAAATTACTGTGTTTGGGGTCATTTGCTGGTGCCGGAGCTCATCATCAAGGGTTGAAAAGGCTTAAACCTTGCCAATTCCAAAGAGCCGCTTATTGGCACTGCGAATACAACAATCTTTGTTTGAACGCTCACTTGAATCTGCTGACAGTTTGTTGTTCGTGGACAAGGGGCCTAAAATCAGATCTACCTTGTCTCACCGGGCTCCAATCTTCACTAGTTTCATTGAATGCTGAAGGTGCCCGAACAACTTTGGTGCAGGATTGAAACCTGGTCTGGGAAATTGTTACGGAGGAACCTTTCCCACTCAAAGATATGTGGAATCTCCAAGGATGCAACAGGGGCAGATTCTTGCTGTTTCGCTGCCTGGTTGAGGTTGCAGATAAAGAGGGAACTGAGGGAGCTATTGTTTGCCTTTTTCCCTCAAACTTCCTCTTTAATTTGGACGCAGAAGAGCTGTTTTGTAATGTTTACTCTCTGAATAAAGGATTCAGTTGAAAAAAGAGTTGGCCAGACTGCTCGTTTGCGAGAATTTTCATTTAATTCTGGCACCAGTTTTGAGCTGATATGTTGTTTACATCCCATCTCTATGCTATTACTTTGCTACAGAAGTGCACTGTCATGCCCGTTTGATTTTTTCCCTTTGCTCCATGTGTAACAAATACTATTGCTGTGATATTGCTGGAAAAGATGGCAAAACCTGACCCCAGCAATTTTTTTCATGACCCTATGCAGTTTGAAATTTGAAACTGGCATAGAATTTGTAGATGGCGACAATTATTTGCTTTTCATGATCTTACTTTTACCAGCAATTTAAGGATCAAATTAGAGGCCCACAAACCTTCTATGCAATGAACCAAAATAAAGCCAATCTGTTGAATTTTCTCTCTGCCAGTAACAAGAGTCAGTCCACAAGTTTAGGTTCATATCATAGATCAATTCAAAGATAATTGGTAAAAAATTGTTTCTTGCCTCACTGACAAAGTATTTTTGCTCATTTATTGTTACCGAGGAAGCACTATAGCCTTTTTAGCTTGTAGATTTTGTTTTCCCAATGTAGACCACGTGATGTTAGCCTAGAGAACTGTTTCTTTGAAATTTCGCCGTATTCACGTGCAAATCTACGCATAATTTATGAAAAGACAAAAGGCAGATCCCCTTGGGAAGATCACGGGGTCTACATTGCGAAAACAAAATCTACAAGCTAAAAAGGTCTATTAAAGACATCTGACAAAAGCTTGTTCTGTTACCATGGCAACAAGAGACTCAAACACCATTGTGTTTGTCATCATTCATGGCAACGAGTTGCATGATGGTGGTTTCTTCTGCATGAGCTTGATTTTGCAGAAAAAAAGTAGTCTAGGGTACCATAGCACTTTAACTAGATATACTGTCAAATAGGACTCCTCTGCTCCCTGTGGTGAGATCTAAAGAATAGCTAAGTCAAATCCTTGCGCGAATGCACAAGAAATTGTGATCATATTTATCTCCCATTCCGGGTTTTAAGTCAAAATATGGCATTTTCCTTGCTTCTGAAACTCGCTTTCGTCAACAAAACGCTATTCCACGCGCAACGCCGTTTTAAATTTTTTGTGATCAAGCGCGCCTGCTGACTTTGCGGACGCCCCGTTTTTTCCCCTCCGTTTCTGTGACACCTAAAAATAACTTAAATGGAATTTTATAAGAAAAAAAAAAACACATAAAGCGGTTATAAACATGGTGAAGCAATGCATTTTATGAAATTCTACTTGACGTTTAATATGTTGCAACATACATTTTCAGAAGTAACCGTTATGACATGAAAAACTATTATATTTAAAAAGAAATTGCGAGTGAAATTAACATATCCCAAAGGGCCAAACTGGGCGTCTCCCTCTCTCTCCCTCTCTCCCTCATTTTCTCTTGCTCCATGTTATCATTTCCCTCGTCCTTCGTCAATTCTGTGAATCAAGCTATCAAATCTTTCATCTGAGGGAAAACTGCTAAGATCAAGCACACAGCAATGATCGAGCCGAAGGAGAAAGGTGGTCTCAATATGCCTGATTTAGAAATAGTAAATGACTCTTTTTAAGGAGTCATTTTATCCAGGTGACCTTTAAAAAGGTCACCTGGATAAGACACCTAAACGACAGCGCTGATGCTAGCTGGAGCACCATCCCTCATCCCGATTCCTTTTCACTGCAATTATGACTTATAAGTTCCTTAGAGTTAGTATTCCGATCGCCTTTTATAAAGAAGCTTTAGAAAACTGGCAAAAATTAATTTTCTTTACTCCTGAAACCAAAGAACAGATACTAAACAAAAATACTTGGAATAATACGATGTTCATTAGGATTGACGGATTTTCAGTTTGTTACAAACAGTGGCGCGATTATTAAAATTAGCTATATCTTCCGTGGTGACTGTTTTTTGTCCTTTAATGAATTCGAATTTCTATCTAAATTCCAGGTAAAAACTAATTTCCTGAAGTATTATGGTCTTTGCCACGCCATCCCTCATAAACGAATCAATCAACTAAGGGCCTGTTTATATGGAGGCAGGGTGCCCCGGCTAACCGAGGTACTCTGGGAGCGCCTACTTTTCATACGTTTCTTTAGAAAACGCATTGAAGCATTTACATGCTAGACAGGGTAGCCCGCCTAGCCCCTAGCCGAGATGAAGACCATGAAAGCGGCGTTATATTCCAGATCAAATTTTATAGTTAACTGACTCTCGTGACAACGATCAATTACCAGAGTGCAAAAATAACGACCCTACACACTAAAATGCGGCCGCTAACGGAACGAGCGATCAAAAAGTTGAACTTACCGTTGAAAAAGTTTCTTTTGTCCGCCATCTTGTTGTTACGCTTAGCAACCGCTCAAAACATAGCCCACTCTCTATCCCGCTTAGGTGAAAGGCGAGCTATGTTTCAACCCTAATAGCCGGGTAACTCGGTTAGCCGGGGCACCCTCCCTCAATGTAAACAGGCCCTAAAGGGCAAAAGCGAACTAAACTGACATACAGTGAAACCTCCAGACGACAATAACAACAAATTATCACTGATTAAAGGAACAGTATCCCGATTCTGCGCATGCTCAAAATTTTGATTTTTGTTCATCCTGTCGCGAAATCAAAAGATGCGAGAAGAAACAAATTCGTTCAAAAATCCGTTTGCACCGTGCTAAGTTGAGTTCGATATTACCCAAAATATTTTCAGAATTATAGATTAATGATACATAGTTCTTGTTGAGTTGCAATTTTCGTGCAATCAGGATATTTAGGAGTTGTTTTTAACGCCGTTGGCCGGAGAGCGGAGAGGAGGAAAAACGCTATGGCGCCGGTCGAAGGCTTCTTTCTCCCGCCAGCTTCCACAAAAGCTCAGATGATCGTGAAAAGAATAAGCAGATTTGGAACCAGCAGCAGAGCAGAATATATACAAAAATTAAGCAATCCATGAGACATGAAAACGGCTAAAGGAATGGTGTTTGCATTCCACCGATACAGCCTTCGCCCAGCATTTGCTGTCGCTGGAAATACGAAGGAGAGCAAGGTAAAATGAAATCTTCGCCTGTCATCCGACAAAATGTAAACAAACAATTATGCATGCGTAAAAATTCATAAGTGTTGTTATATTTGTCGTTATAAAATCATTTGGGTCTCTCCTTTCTTGCCGAACAACCGTTGAGGAAAGGCCAAAGCCTGAAAAGGTTCCCGCCAAGCCGGGGACTTTTGCAAATTATTTCTTGTTTCAAAAGTATTTTCCTGACGTTAAATGCGATATTCGAACATTATTTTACTGCAGTTTGAAGCTTATGACATGTTCTATTTGAAAATATAAATGAATCCTTATAAACATGAGATGAAAACACGACAAACTCTCATGCGGTTAACATCTCAACTCTTCACAGTCGAGCGGACTAACTCTAATATGACAAAGAGTCTGGTTGCGTAAAAATTTATAACTCGCGTTGTATTTCGGCTTTTACAGTGACTTTGGTCTCTTTGGAAAGCTACAGAAGTTTAGCATTTGAATTTTTGAACGATCATTCATGAAATCGCTAAATGAAGATCACAATTTGTTTCGCGTTAGTTGATAAAGAACGTGACGAGGGTTTTTTTCGCTAAGCGGCACGTTTGAATTTTATGAACGTTTGGCAATTTTCTTAGCGGCGTTTAATTCCATGTTCCAACATAAATGTTACATGTTTTTAAAGCTCAATGCATGTTCTATTTGACACTCTGACTTGATTTTTCTACAGATGAAATGTAAAAGCCACAAACACTTACGCGTTTAACATATGGAGTTTTTGCACAGTTCTCCGCAAGTGCTGTGAAATGACACAGTTTTTATGCTGCGTAAAAAGCCAAAACTTGAGTTGTATTTGTCGTTGAAGAATGATCTCGGTGTCTTTGCAAAACTTAACAAATGTAGTTTTATGTGTTTCCGATGGTCCGTGAAAGCATACAGAATTAATAGCGTTTCTCACCGAAAAAAACATGATGAGGTAAATTCACGAGGTTGTTACAATGCGAGCAAAAAATAAGCAAACGATGTAAACAACGGATCGATCAACGCTATGCGCGTCAATAAATGTGACAGTTCTATTGTTTTTTGACAGATAACAGATGACGTTCGCGCGTGCACATTATCGGGACAATGTCCCTTTAAACTATCTTGCAAGTCTGCCAGTCAGATGTTTGTCAAACTGAAATTTGAAACACCTACAGCTGAGAAGAGAATGAAACAGGCCAATCTTGATGTAGAAACAATACGAACTACCTACAGCATTCCCTTCAGTGTCACTAAAGACACTAGACTTGCTATCTTTCAGTTAAAGATTATCCATCAGATCTTGCCCATTAACACTACTCTTTTTAGGGATTCGCTCGTTCAACAAGAAAATTGCCACCTTTGTGTTCAGAAACAAACCTTAAAACACCTTTTTGTAACCTGCTCTAGCGTGCAGACATTTTGGGACCTATTTATTTCCTGGTGGAACGGAAAAAACCTAAATCTAATAACCCTATCTGAGAGAGAAATTAACAATTTATGGCTTCTCCAATGATCTTCCCCGCTACCTCGGCTTGAATCTCTGCGTAATTTTGCAAAACATTATATCTAAACCGCATCTAGAAGAGAAGAAGAGTATAACTGGGAAGCATTTTTAGATTTTCTAAAATATCACCTCGAAATTAAAAAACATAAATCCAAACTACAAATACGTTTCTGAGCTTTCATTTTCCTATAACTTAGTTAGCCTTAGTTAGCTTTAATGTATCCCTTCAGTTGTTTCGCATTGTAAGCACTGTACTATTTAGGTCTTGTTAGTCTCGTTGATGTTGTTTTCTTGTAAGTATTGTATGTAAGAAACATCGTTATTGTTTTGTAAGTATTAGTCTTGCAAGTATCACTATTGTAAGTACTATATTGTAAGTCTAATAGCTCTTTGTGCATAATAAAGATTAAAATCTAAATCTAAATCTTCCTTCAAACCAAATTGTTCCCAGGTAAATTCTGGAAAAGTCACAAACTTTGCTGATATTCACAGGTTAAGCTTGGCAGAGACATTCCCACAGCACCTTAGTCGCATTCAGGATTTCACTTACTTGTTAGCGTTATCCAGAACGAGCACGTTGCATTATTCTCAGATCCATCTATCGCGGTGTAAATAACTTCAAATTCACCAGGAACAGAGAAAATGTCTCCAATTGGTCTTGTGGAATAAAGAGCTACTGGAACACCAGAGTTGTCTGTAACGGTAGGGAGATCCCAAAAGACACGAATTTGCGATCCTTCGTCACCGGTTAGATTGATGGCACTTGGGCAGGTAATCACTGGAGGCTCATTGTCTAAAATAAAGGTTAAATATTGGAGTGTTCAAAAAATAAGACAAGGGCTTTTTCTTTTTGAAAGAAAAACACCACATGGAAACTCGAGAAACAAGCTTAAAGGGGCACTGTCGCGCAATTTGGATAAACTCAGGTTGTGCTTTAAACACAAAATGTTGCAAAGATTTTGCAGTTTTCCAGCAGAATTCTTAATACATGCACGGACATAGGCTATCAGCTCATATACTTACACTACCAAATATGGTCAATCAACGCGTCAGCAAACAGAGAAAGCCCCATAACATTTTCCCTCGAAACGGCAGCCATTAAAACCGGCATTAGCTGTCTTCGCAGCGGAATTAACGAGTAGAAATTTCGAAACTTAAACCGAAATAGAAATGGAGTTAAATTTTTTATTGCCGAGTGTTTTAGAACGACAAGAAACAGTGCTGGGCTCGTGATGAAAATTTCTTTCAGCCCAGGGAAAAATTTCCGAACTGTTGATGTTTAGTTAATAGCAAGACGCGATTTTATTTACTGACATGCCGCAAGAGTTTTTGCACTCTGAAGCTTCTGCTCTGTTTTCGGATACTTTCATTGAATTCATTCTACTATGAAACGTTGCAAGACATCGAAAGATTTTCGCACCCCTTTTGTTTAGTCGGGTGATAGAAAATTGTTTCCTGTTTTCGGTTTACTCTTTCTGTTTTCTTTTCTTTTACTTTTTTTGTTCAGATTCCCAATTATGTGTCGTAGAGTTTTTAATAAAATGATCATTCTACTCAGGCTGCTGAATATTAAATAATTATAACCAACTCTGCGCTACGTGCCTCGTTGGTTATTTATCACTTCGATCATATCCAGCGCGCCCTCGTAGAATAATTGTTAAATAGATAGGAAGTAGTGTAGTCAATCAGGGGACGGCACTCGTGATAGAACGCTAGTAGAATTATTCTAAAAAAGAGATATGACACCTTTAGTCCATAGCTGACTGTCTAACCGTATCAGCAATCGTCCGTTTATTCTTAGGAGTATCCTATGTCATAATTCAGACTCCACTGAACGCACGTTTGTGGAATATGTAATATAACAGTATGTTTTTAATCGGAAACTTTATATTGGTTTAATATTGTAAACAATACCGATATTTATCTTACAAGCAAACAAATAACCCTCAATCTTATTCCTCACGTCCCTCAAATAAACGGACACTCAAGGCTACACTTCTTCGTCTTTCTTTTAAAACATGTTTAGGCCTGTATAAATGCTTAATGTTTAATTGCTTGATATTGTTGCCATGGTCTTCAGAGTCGCAATATAAAAAAGGCCGTTGAGGCTTCTAATTCCCGCTGTTGACTATATATAGGGCTGGGACTTCCCTGTTTTGGGACTGTTAGTCGACCATCAATCATTGCTTTCTCTGAGAGTCTGAGGATGGTATATTTTAGGCCTGGTTTCTCAAACTGGAAAACTGTCCCTGACTTTTTCTTTAGGAAATGTGGAGGTTTGAACTTTCTCCTATCATGCAATTACAAAGCTAAATTTCTAGAAAACCTACCAAAATTCTACAAAGATATGTTATCATTTTTTAGTGAATTAAAAATACTCTATGGCAGAAACCTCACTGATGAAACAATCTTATTTAACAATCAAGAAATTCTGATCGGAGACAAACCATTTGTAAATGGAGAGTGGCTTGCTAAGGGTATTTGTTCGATACGACATCTCTTGGATAGTGAAGGTAATTTCCTTGACTTTGCTTGCTTTCGGGAAAAATACTTGCTAACTAACACTAACTTTTTACAGTATTATCAGGTTGTAAGTGCTGTTCCCAAGCGTCTGTTAATTAAAGCAAGGACAGCCGAAGACTCTCGTTCCGAGCGCAATTTAATTGAACCAAATTTGTCCTCCTTTCCTCTAGCGGACAAAGTTAGTATCGATCTCACAAAAATGAAGGTCAGCGACTTTTATTGGCTTCTGATAGACAAACTTATACCGAAAAACAAACAGGTCAGAAAAGATGGGATAGAACTGTTCAGACTGATGAGAACAGCTGGACATCGATCTTCAAGTCGGTCAAAACCAACTGTAAAGAGATGAAATTGAGGGAGTTTCAATTTAAATTTTTACACAGGACGGTGGTGACTAGGAAAGAACTCTTAAGATTTGGAATCAAAGCAGATGGGGAGTGTTTATATTGTGGAGATCTCGACTCAATTGATCACACATTCATTCATTGCCATTTCACCAAGCTTTTCTCTGAGAAGGTTGTCCAGTGGTTTAATGACACAAACGGCTCCAGGTTCGTTCCTAGCATGGAAGCAATACTCTTTGGAAATTTCAATAGCCCTACATCACTAAATAGAAAATTTAACTACACACTTTTGTTTATGAGGTATTACATCTATAAGAAGAAGTTAAATGAAGAAGCAATCCTCCTCCAAGATTTTATTAATAGAGTGAATCACAAATATGTTCTGGAGAAATTGACTGTATAGAGAAGATGCCTCATCCTCTCTCGTGTAATTCTTTTGTTTATTTCTTTAATTTATTCTTTGCGCGAAATGTATTCTCCTCTTACTGTGGTAAGTATATTATTATTATTTTGTAACTAATTAAATATGTTGTCAAATGTTTTAAGATCTGTAATTCATGTACCCTTCGTAACTGTCAATGAATTGTAAAAAACTGTTATGCAGATTTAAGTATTGTATCGCACCGTTAGGTCAAAGTTAACTAGCGTCAGTGTTACTTTTTCTCTAAAAGTAGCACATCGTAGAGTAACGTAACACTTCTCCTTATTTTGCTGTTGTAAAGTAAGTACTGTGGAATAGTGCCGAACTTGTGTGCAATAAATGTTGCATTAAAAAATATATATATATTTTAGGCCTTTTGTTGGTCGACGGTTAACCCCACTTTTTCCGTGAACTCACTCCTGAAACTAACTGTTTATCGGAATATTACGTTTAATTAAACAGAAATAAAGGGAATTATTGCATCAATATTAGTTGTTGTGAGCACACTTAAAAAAATCTAGCTGTATCTCAATGAAATACAAAAAAGAAAAAAAGAAAATGATGAAAGAATCAGTTCTCCTCAACTCGTATCGCGCAAACACCTTAGCTAGGTAGCTTTTATTTTTAGCTACTTGTTTTTGGGTTGATGAAAAGTTTCAAAACGGTTTTTGATAAATGCTGAAGGGAAGCTGGTCTGACTAGTTCCCCGTTCTCAGGAGGAGCAAGTACAAAAAGACACTTTTATTATAAGACACTGATAAGTTCCAAATCATCTGTACCCCTCACAGAAAAACCTCGAATTATCCAGGCCAACACAATGATGTGCCATAAATAATTACCTGTGAGCGTGTAACCCTTTCCCGACGGACGTCGTTTTTTTTCCCGTAGGGTAGGAGGTCAAATTGATCGCGATATTTCATATAAGGGGTCACAACGTAGACCACGTAGCTGGTCCACAAGACCCTAAAGCTCTATCTTTCTTGTCACGCTAATTATTGCTTGTTTTTAAGCAAGCAGTCGAGCTCGAATTCCGTAAGTATTTGATTTATAGTGCGTTTTCGAGCCATTTGCGACCTCAGAAACCCCCTGCTTTGCATCCTAAAGCACGTCTAAAGCTGCGTTGGTGGGTAGAGGCAATCCTCCGAAAGATAACAGAGGTGGGAAACAATTCCACAGGAAGTGGGAGTCATGGGTGATTCACGGGTGCGGTTGTCTATCTGACCGTTCTGTGAATGGATTCCAGCTGTGCCAGGACTGTTACGCCGCAAAATGTAATAGTCGCCACAAAATGTAATGTTAACGCAAAATGTAATAAGAATCACCGCAAAATGTAATAACATTGGCGCAAAATGTAATAAAAGTGTCAACACAAAATGTAATAACTTTTCAACGCAAAACTCTGATGTAATAACTTTTCTAACGCATATTGTAATGTAATAACTCTCGAACTACACGTACGATATCTCTCAGTATTGTGACTCGGCTAACGTTATCCTAACGTAAGTAATACGGTGACATTGCCGGTGAATTGAATATTTGTTTCAATTTGGTGTACAGGTTTTGTTTCGAAAAAAATGGGCAATAGCTTTCAATTTGAAAGCTCTGTGGATTGGAATCAGGTGGAATATCGGGTTGTAACCCGTCATACTTTCACAATCTTCAACTCCGGAGATCATGTTTCTAATATACCTAGACCAGTCCCTGTCTTTTAAGGAACACGTTACTCGGCTGAATAACAAGATATCTTGTCAGCTTGGTTTGTTAAGAAGGGTACGTAATAACTACAAAACGGTCTATGCAGCTGAAAGAGTCCTTACAACCATTATACTTCCCAAGTTAGATTATCGCGATTTTGTTTCGAACAACTTAGCTCCTTCTAGATATAAATCTTTAGAACGCCTTCAAACGAGGGCCGCAAGAATAATTCTGAAGGATAGTAATTTTAGTCATCATCAACTGCTATGCCAATTAAGTTGGAAGTTCCTTAGGGCGCGTTCTACTATGCACAATTTAACTTTTGTTTTTAAGTGTCTACATAACATTGCTCCAGATCTTTTCAAGAATTATTTTATCAAGTCCTCACATGTTTATTCCACTAGGCGTAATGGTTTAGATATTTTAATTCCTAAAGTCCGTACAGAATCTGCCAAGAAAGGAATATTTTATATTGGAACCCAGGCTTTCAATAACTTACCACCCGGCCACATCTAAAGGAAGTTGACTCTATAGTCATTTTTAAAACACAGCTTGAATATATATATTTTTTTTTTAGAGTTTCGGTAAATCTTTTGGAGTTTGTAGAGTCTTAATTTACTTAGTTATAAAATTCTTAGTTTTTGTCCATCGACATTGTTCATAGTTTTTACGTTTTCCTGATGGTTCATCTGCTATAGCTATTTTTCTTTTAATTGTTAATTTTTTAGTTGCCCAGGGCACCCATTTATAACAGCTTCAGCTGACGCGTTTACCCTGGTTAAATGTTGTTATTATTATTATTATTATTATTATTATTATTATTATTATTATTATTATTATTATTATTATTATTATTATTACAAGTGAAACCGGAAATAACAATATATAATTATATATCCCATAAAAAGGTAGATATAAGACAAAGAAACAAAATGAAGGTTGAAAAGGGTAACTTTTAACGCCATATATTACGGCGAGACATGACTAACCTTCTTCAGGGGCAACACTGAAGCAAAGTAAAAATGGAGAAAACGGTTACAATACAGAAATAGAAATAATAGACGTGTACTGAAGCGGCTACCAAAAAAGTGGCATTCCCAAGGTGGTAAGAACAATGATAAGTTGTGATGAATTTGCAATTTTGTTACACTCTGCAACAAAGTTAAGACGTAAGTAGATACTGCTACGTAAGGGGTAGAACCAGAAGAAAAAAGTACAATCAGTTGAAGGTTCAGAACCCCTACCCCACCCATTGATGCACTACTGACTTATTATTTAGACCTTGTAGACATTGTTCCTCTCACTTAACTTCTCATGGTTTTGAAAGTTATTTGTTGCTGAGCCAGCAAGCCAGAGCTTACTAATAAATTAAAAAAAAAAATTGATTGTATCGAAATTTGAGGGTTAAATGTTGTACAGACGGAAGATTGTATTCATATTTTTGTGGATATTTATTATGAGTGGGAGAGAGAGAGAGAGAGAGAGAGAGAGAGAGAGAGAGAGAGAGAGAGAGAGAGAGAGAGAGAGAGAGAGAGAGAGAGAGAGAGAGAGAGAGAGAGAGAGAGAGAGAGAGAGAGAGATGCTCTGAAAACACGCCTACCGCTCTTGTTCTGACAGTTTTTTTAGTTCACGATAAACCAAAAATTAAATGTTTTGCAATTTTTTTCTTTGGTTAAATTACGAAGGAAGAAGCCCGCTATGTTTGTCATCGAATCGTAGATTCTCCACACCTCGCGATTCACACGTCATTTTGTTTAACCAATCACAGAAAGTGAATCGACCTTCTGAAACGAAGCGACGGTTTGCTTGCGACAGCGCTGTAGCTGTGGTGAAAGTGGTATTTGCGGTCAAGTTTACAAAGTAATGGGAAATTTCTAGTCCGAAGCTTAACTACATTCAAAACGGTGAAATGATTTTGAAATTTGGTTCATCCTGTCTCATAAAACCTTAGACCAAGTCAGTGGATTAACGAGCACATGAACGCTGTGCGATACCTCGTTCGACTCTCTCGTTCCGCCACTTCGACTAGGTCACCTGAAGATGTGTTAGACTGTGAAAATATTTTTAACTGGCCACTCTGGGAAGAATTATATCAAGGCTTGATGGACGGCTTTTTGGATGTATCTAAAGCGTTGTGAAAGGGATTGTATTCGCGCCGCGACTGCATTTGACAACACATAAATGTTCCCGCTGTGCTTTGAGCATGATTAAAGACGAAGGATGTGCGATTTACGCAGTGGCCCGATGTAGCCTTTTCGACGATTGGAGAAGGTATTTACCGTTGCCCTTTTATTTAGTCGTTTTCTTCAAAAAACTTACGGTCAACCGATAAGCCAGATAAGCGTTGTCTTTGTTTATGTGCCAAACTTTTGTATGGCTCGGCAAGATGTTAAGCCTACTCTCAAATTTGGTTTTCAAGTTTATCGCCAGTTTGTTTGTGAAGAAGGTTTTCAGGATTTCTGTGTTGGACCCATTCTTATAGCAAATTACATTTTAATTTCCCCTCAATTTAAAAAATAGATTCAAATGAAATTTACCGTAACCTTAAGCTTCTAATTTAAACATTGTTGTAAAAAGGTTTTTCCTCAGACTACCATTGTAAATAGGTGCCACAAACCAGAAGCGTAACACTTTGTAAAACTGCCAAATCTATTAAAACAATTATTTGCTAATCTTTCTTTGTTTTTTTTTCGACTGGTTCTTGGTCGGTTTTGACATAAACTTAACGTCTTGACGTCTTCAGAGTTATTAAGCTTAGGTACTTTCCGCGTTTAGCGCGAACGTACACGAACTCGCACAAACAGCCGTGATTTTAAAACTTTTCTCTGTTTCTGCTAAATCTTTGACACACAATTTTTAGCTTTATAAAATTGAATTAAATTATGTGAACCCCCATGCATTACAACCTCTGTGAGAACGTTTTTTGTAGTACAGTAATTTTTCAGATACAACAAAATGTTTCGCCACTCAAATTAAATTTATATGTCGGAATCGTGTAATTCATTAGGGTAATCCATTTGAAAGCACGAACTGTTCCAGTATTTGTTTATGCGCAACTATTTTTCTTTGGCCAATACTTTGAATAATGGCTTTATTGTACACTTTGTTATAATTGTAATAGGGAATTTAGTTCATGGACAGTATAAAATAAAGTTTTGATGTCTGTGCGAATGAAGGTAACGTTTCAAGTTCCGGTTGAAAATAAAGTAATCATTTATTCCGTCACTGTTTAAGATACGTTTTTAACCTTCAAATATCGTATTTAGTAAAATTACTGAGCTTGCATCGGTTGCCTTAAGCAACTTAAATTGTCTCATTTAATGTTAGCATTAATTTGATTTCATTCGCATTGCTGCAACTTCTAGTTTAAGTTTTATAATTTCAAGAATTAAACAACACTTTTTAGGTGAGAAGTGCATTTAAGTGTACCACAAACGCGCTTTTTTTTTGTTTTGTTTTTTAACAAACAGCAACAACTATCTGTATCAACTTACCTTCTCAAGTATACATTGTTCCTGAGCAGACAGCAGCCATAAAAAAAATAATAATTAAAAAAGTCGTCGAAAGTTCCGTTTAAAGAAAATGCAAGTCCAGTCCGTTGTCCAGTCCTTGGAATTTTTTTTTCTAGCTAACCTTTTGTGGCGCGGCGTCGCAGTGAACAAAAAGCGCGCGAAAGTATAGCCTCGTTTTCGTTCTTTCCTCCAGGCCCTCTCCTCTGAAAAAAATCTTAAACATCGATCCTCGCCAAAAGCAATCGAAATTAGAAGAAACTGACAACGCCATCATAAAGAGCATACTCTCAAGCCTTAGGCAAAATTTTCTTTTATTCCTACCTCAAATGGTCGTTGAGCAGGAAGCTGACAAACTTTTCAGTTAGATTTTCTACTGCCGCACTTTTTTAGGAAAAAGTAATCATGGCCATTTTTTAAAACACTATTTATTAAACTACAACTTCGCCTAAAAATATTCTTGGAGAAAGGTTCTAGTAAACTTTTAGAGCGAATATTAAACTTCGGTCCGTTCTGGTCACGTGACCGATGACGTCACAGCATTAAAAATGACAAAAATGTATATTTCATAAAAATATCTACCAATATCCAAATTTTTGTTTCCTCGCGTTTAATGCAACGCGAGATAGCACTTGTACCCAGACTCCCACTTTTTGAAAATTGTATATACCTCCCTTAATATTTATATTTTGTTCGGTACCCGGGCAGTCCGAAATGGCTCACACCATTGTGCTTCAAACCACGTTGACTGCTTTTTCAATAACAAAATAACTTCGTCACAGTGAGCAAAAACGCACTTGTGAGCAAAGTCACGTGACCAATGACGTCATCGCCCTTAGTCTTGTACAATAATTAGTTTATGGTAAGACTTATTTCTAGACAACGTGGGGGTCTTGCTGCCCTCAAACTGACCAAGTTATTTGGGATTGACGATTTTCCAGCTGCAAAGGATTCTGGGAAGGTTCTTATTATAATTATATATTGTTATTTTAATTATTATTAAGCGCCGCGTTGTTATTGAAGGGAAACATATGCCTTGATCTGTGGGGTCAGTGAAGATTGTGAAAGTATGAAGGGCTTACAACCCGATACACCACCTGACTCCGCCTAATTCCACCTGTATACACTAATTAGAAATTGAACCAAAGAATAGAATTCACCTACGTTAGGGTAACGTTGACCGAGTCATGATACTGATTTCGAGATATCGTACATGTTCGAGAGTTATTACCTTTTGCGTTATTACAATATGCGTTAGAAAAGTTATTACATTTTGCGTTGAAAAGTTATTACATTTTGTGTTGACAAGTTTATTACATTTTGCGTCAATGTTATTACAGTTTGTGTTAGTATTACATTTTGCGGCGAATCTTATTAAATTTTACGTTGATATTACATTTTGTGGCGATTATTACATTTTGCGGCGTAACAAGGACCTCGCATGGCAACCTCGTTCCCAGGGTCTCTCCTCTTCCCACCCCCTAGACGCTCTCTCTCGCTCCAGGGGGCGGGAAGAGGGGACACCCTGGGAACGAGGTTTCTTGCATGGCAATTTTGTAAATAATGCAATCGGTGCAATATTTTGTCAGTAGGACTGGGTGGTTCAATACAACTCTAAAAAATATCTGAAATAGGAATTGGCGGACCTCCATGCCTCCGTTATTCAACAATTTTCCAGAACTCCTTGAGGACACAAACGCGAAAATTACAGACCAGTGAGAACAACTGAAATCAAAAGCGTTATGGACTTCGCGCAAAAGACGTGAAACAGATTGCAAGCAGTTGAGTCCAAGTTTGCTGCCAATGTAGACTTTTAGCTTCCAGAGGAATTTTTTATCTTAAAAACTCATAGACAAAGTTGCATATTCTCCGGTGTTGTCCGAGGGCGTTTTTGCAACAGACTAAATTGAAGGTCATATTCAAATTGGGAGTTTTGGTCAGTTTAAAGGGTGAAAAAGTTTAAAACGAGTGATCATTTGGCAATAATTAATTTAAATCATAGTCCGGGATTTGTGAAAGTTGTTGAATTTCAAAGCATCGTTCTAGTAAACCTGGCGGGAAAGGGTTAAGCTCCTCTTGGACTATACTAAGGGAAACACAAGAACCACTGCAGTTCGATCTGGCTCACCTATGACTTCAATGACGAAAGAGCATATTGCCAAGCCCCCAGCCTCGTCAGTAGCATTAACCTGAACACCGTGTCTGCCAATGGCATACTCTTCTAATGGCTGGTGACTGGAGTGCACTGTGATTTTAGCGTCTGGGTCTACCAAGAGTGAATTGTCCGTCACATTATAACTCCAATAAACCGTCGCCGTTGCTTGTCCTTTCATAGTCGTGGCTCTTATGACGTGATAGGGACAATCTAGGGTCGGCGGCTGGATATCTAGAAGGTTAGCAATTAGAAATTAATTATCTCCCCAAGGGCAGCCATGCGTATTATCATTATCATTTTTTTATCATCAGCTCTCAGTCTTTTTCCTTTACTTTGTTAAGACGTAAATTCAAGTCAGTTACTCCATAATTTTCAAACTCCGTGGCCCTAATACTTAATTCACAATACATGAACGCAGAACTTACAGATCGAGTACAAAGAAAGGGATCAAACATTACAGGAAGTTGATTTATACATTTAATTAAATCTCAACTCCCGGAGCTGCGAGGAAACTGGAAAGAGTCAGGGATTGTGGGATAGTTTGAGTATTTATTTGAATAGCCTTTGAAGCACTGACAGTCACTAAGACTAGTGCCGCCAGTTTGCTGGTGTCCCGAAATTTGCTGGACATGGCCTACATAAGTCTGCAGAGCCGTAGTAGTCCTTATATGTGCTGGTTGGACATGCTTCAAATACATGGGTATAAGCACTGGAAGATTTTCACGAGGTGAAATCAACAGAATGGGTCAATTGCACAAAAGGGAACATTTAAGATTATCAAATTATAGAGAACAACTCGTGGTAAGACCACATATGCTGATGACGCCTTAGTTTCGTCAATGGAACGCATATTTTATTGAATCCTCTGGTGATTGTATTAACTTTGGAGCTTCTGCCGCTTACTGATGAATACAAAAAGAAATTAAACCGTCAAACGACTTAGTCATGCGCCGTTTTTGTTTATTTTATTTATTTATTTATTTATTTATTTATTATTTTTTTTTTTTGGAGGTGTAATGTACCCCCGATTGTTATTGTCCCCACAACATGTTGCAATTGGTTTCATTCATCTCGCGTGGTTTGTTCAGATCACAGTGTATCCCCTATCCGCGGAAATTCCATGATCTTAGGTCTACCACGCCGTCGATCTATCACGAATATAGAAAATTGTGCGAATTACAACCAGCCGCGTTGAAATCGCTTGCTTTTCTGGCGGGTGGATCTTTTTAGAAGAAAAAAAAAACACTGGACGTTTTGACTAATGGCTTAAACGCAAGGAAAATGGTAGGCGGAACAGTGCACTTGGGTCAATAATGCACGATTAGCTGTGGATCGACAAGAAAGCGACATCCTGAGACAACTGGGCAAGACTTACACCTGAATTATTTGGAGATAACGGTGTGTGTAATAAATGACTGCCGGAAACCGTACCAGCCAACGAAGAGAACAAAAAGGTCAATTAAAACGCCATCGTTCTCTAGAACTTAACAATTTGCTCATAGTCCTTATAGAGACAATATAATAATATTTAGAAAGGGACGATAAGTATTCTGAAATCTTCATAAGTGAGTCGTGTGTTTTACGATGAGGAAAGCATCAGAGACTTGCTGGAATTCAGGTACATTTTCATGCGTTTTGAGAATAGTTTCCGAAGGTTAGTGTGACTTTAAAATGTATAAATGGAACCGGTTAACAGTAATAAAGAATATGCAGGTGACATGTCTATGATGAAAGTGTGATTCCAGCCGAACGCTAGTTCAACTGCTGACTTAGAGACTCTGTTCTTTAAAGGGTATTTCTCAATTTTTTCTTAATTAAAGGTAAGAAAATGAACATTAAAGGTTTATAAGGCAAACTTTCGAATGTTCCGACAACCAAAGCAGTCCTACGAATAAAAAAGTACTTTGCGTACTTCAACGATTATTTTTGACCCGGATAGATGGGCCAAGGGTTATGATTCGAGCTGTGTTGCGAGTCCCAAAACTTACCTGTACAAGGCGATCCAGAATAGCCTATGGGACAGCTGTGGCAAACATTTGTCAACATGGACAACAGAATGATATCTTTCACGCAATACTTTACTCCTTTAGCTAAAAGCGCCATTTCTTTCCGCGTTTCAACTCCACGATGTCTTTGTTTTTCATCCGACCAATTTACAGCCTAACTCAGCAATAGATCCACAAGGCGAATGTCTATATGATATAAGGCGACTGGTATTGACAATTTTTCCAGCTGAAACAACAAACTGCGAAGGGGATTATGATCATTATCATGTGTAAACAAAATGATGGTTCAGTAGGCTCAAAAAAGTAGCCAATAAGGATTCAGTTACCCATGACCAACAAATTAATTCAAAGTTTGATGCAAGAATTATGTGGCCAATGTAAACATAGCCTGTATACAGGCTCTTCGTTTGGGCGCAAAGTCTCGATTTTGCTTGAGATTTGCGCACGGTCAAAAGCTAACGGATTGGGGCGAGCGAGGGAAAGAAGAGCCTGCAGCAGTCTCTGTATGACTTGAGTATTTCTTTCCGCGTTTCAACTCCACGATGTCTTTGTTTTTCATCCGACCAATTTACAGCCTAACTCAACAAGAGATCCACATGGTTAATGTCTATATGATATGTGGCGACTGGTATTGACAATTTTTCTAGCTGAAACAACAAACTGAGAAGGTGATTATTATCATTATCATGTGTAAACAAAATGATGGTTCAGTAGCCTGAAAAAAGTAGCCAATAAGGCTTCAGTTACCCATAACCAACAAATTAATTCAAAGTTTGATGCAAGAATTATGTGGCCAATGTAAACATAGCCTTCATACAGGCTCTTCGTTTGGGCGCGAAGTCTCGATTTTGCTTGAGATTTGCACACGGTCAAAAGCTAAGGGATTGGGGCGAGCGAGGGAAAGAAGAGCCTGCAGCAGTCTCTGTATGACTTGAGTATTTCTTTCCGCGTTTCAACTCCACGATGTCTTTGTTTTTCATCCGACCAATTTACAGCCTAACTCAGCAATAGATCCACATGGTTAATGTCTATATGATATGTGGCGACTGGTATTGACAATTTTTCCAGCTGAAACAATAAACTGCGAAGGTGATTATTATCATTATCATGTGTAAACAAAATGATGGTTAAGTAGGCTGAAAAAAGTAGCCAATAAGGCTTCAGTTACCCATAACCAACAAATTAATTCAAAGTTTGATGCAAGAATTATGTGGCCAATGTAAATATAGCCTGCATACAGGCTCTTCGTTTGGGCGCGAAGTCTCGATTTTGCTTGAGATTTGCGCTCGGTCAAAAGCTAAGGGATTGGGGCGAGCGAGAGAAAGAAGAGCGTGCAGCGGTCTCTGTATGATTTGAGTATTTACGTTCAGATTCTGAACGTAAGTTACTGATTGGCTGCGATCGTGACACATGTCAATTAAGTTAAGCAGATCGGTTTCAGTCCAATTCAACATGGCGGCCGTGAACACTGAAAGTGAAACTCTTCTGAGTAAAGCTATCTCAGCTTTGTCTTTAAGGTCCCGTAGACCGATCAATTTGAAGAAAGAGCAAGAACTGGCAATTAAGAGTCTTCTGCGTGAAAGAGATGTGATGGCGGTGCTGCCTACAGGCTTTGGAAAAAGCCTTGCGTTTCAAGTGTTTGCTCTTATAAAATCTATGGATTCGGTTTTATCGAATGGCTGTGTCCTCGTAATTTGTCCCCTCAAGAGCATCATTAGAGATCAGATTGAAGAAGCCGATTCTCTTATATTGAATGAAATAGAACTGGAACGTCCACACTTGTTTGAAAACCACCCTCGATTGCCGGATATTGTATTTGCTTTGGTGTGCGCTGACGGGTTTAGAGATGCAATGAAAAAACGACCCGATGTTCATTTGGTGGTTGTTGACGAATCTCATACGATAGAGACGTGGGCAGGAGAAACGTGAGTTTTCGTTTAAGTAAGAACACATTCTTTGCAAAATATCTTGTGAAGTCTGGAAGGTAATCCTTCAGGAATACGCTTTCCGTGGCGGTTAATGTAATTCCAATGGCGCCATTTCAACAGTCAGTCGCTTTATTGGTTTTGAAAATTTACATTTTATTGGCGGAATGCTTTTATTTCAATCTGGCGTATAAACGATGGCACTTTAAAAATATAATTTACGTAAATCCATCCTGGTTTACTCATTGTTAAAGGGCTTTTTCAAAGCCAAACATAAGCTTCAGCCTATGATAAGTCTTGTCTATTTTTGCATTCATTAAGACAACATTGTAATTCAGGGACAAAAAGGGAAACGTTTTTAGGAGTGCTTATGGAGAGCTTGCAGTGCTACGATCGTTTGTTTACAAGGTAATACGCTAAGTTGTATAATTATTAATTGTGACGAAGGGATACAAGATATGCTTCTAAAATTATTGCTTTTAAATTTTTATAAGATATGAGTTTGCAACACAAGGCTAATGAACAAAATTAATTTCAAAAACAAAATTAATGTATTTGTGAATGTATTTGTGAGGTATGTTAACTGCTGTCGTCGTCGTCGTCGTCGTCGTCGTCGTGGCTATCCCTCGAGACGAGGATGATGGTCTTCAAATCAATCCACTCTGCTTGTGGACTCTAAGATGACCTATGAGACCAATTTTGGCCTTGAATGTTCTTTGGCACTGAGGACAGGTGGTTCCAGATGGCGACGGGAGATCATTTCTAGCTTCTTGTTGTCTCTCCTTTCTCAAACGTCTCTTCTCCGCTAATGCTGCACACCTACTTGTTTCAAAGAACACGGCCCCTTCATGTGTGGTTGCACGCCAAAAATCTCTATTCTTTGCATCAGTTTCCCTGGTTCTGATATCAATGTTGCACTTCTTCAAATTGGCTTTCAGAGTGTCCTTGTACCTCTTTTTCTGACCACCCCTCTTCCACGATCCTTCTTTAAGTTGTGAGTAGAAGACCTGTTTTGGAAGTCGCTCTTCTGACATTCGGACAACGTGGCCACTCCACCTGAGTTGACTCTTGATGATAAGAGCTTCTATGCTGGATACATTTGCGTCCTTAAGTACGCTGACATTGGTTCGTCTGTCATCCCAGCTTATCTTTAAAATGCTCCGTAGGCAGCGCTGATGAAACTTTTCTAGTGTTTTCAGATGTCTTCGGTATGTTGTCCATGTTTCCGAGGCATAGGAGGGTTGGAAGTACTACTGCTTTGTACACAAGAATTTTTGTGTCAGTACGAATGTCATGGTCTAGAAACACTCTCCTCTTAAGACTTCCAAAGGCTGTCCCAGCACATTTCAGACGATGCTGGATCTCATCATCTAGGTCAACACTGGAGGAAAGGTGACTTCCAAGATATGGGAAGTGATCAACATTTTCCAGGACTGTTTCACCAAGTACAATTGATGGCTGTGAAAGGTTTGCCGCATCTGGTGGAGGTTGGTAAATAACTTGTGTCTTCTTGGTGTTAACAGAAAGCCCAAGCTTCATATATGCAAGATTGAAGGCAGTCAGGATCTGTTGCAAGTGGTTCTCGGACAGAGCTGCAACACAGTTATCATCTGCACACTGGAACTCAGTAAGGGAACCTGCAGATGTCTTCCTTGCTGATTTAAGACGAGCCAAGTTGAAGATTCCACCATCTGTCCTGTACACAATTTCAATACCTTGAGGCAGGTCATCTTTGATGATGTGGGTAATTGCTGAAATGAATATAGAGAACAACGTCGGACCAATCACACATCCCTGCTTCACGCCAGATTTGACTTGAAATGGATCGCTTTGTTCATTGCCGATCTTGACTGTGGCGCGCATGTCATCATGGAGTAGTCCTAGGACGCGGATGTACTTTGCTAGGCATCCATATTTGGACAGAATATCCCAAAGGAGTTCTCTGGACACTGAATCAAATGCCTTGGTGAGGTCAATGAAGCCCATATACAAAGGCTGGTGTTGTTCACGACATTTCTCCTGCAACTGACGAAGTGTAAATATCATGTCAGTTGTTCCACGGGATGGTCTAAAACCAGATTGAGTCTCTGGAAGAATCTTCTCAGCTAAAGGTCGAAGACGATTATTTATGATACGGGCAAGAACCTTTCCTGCTGTTGAAAGCAAAGAGATGCCATGATAGTTTCCACATTCTGACTTATCTCCCTTTCTCTTGTAGATGGTGACAATGGTCGAATCTCCAAGATCTGCAGGTAACTCTTCAGTTTTCCAGATATTCACAAGGAGTTGATGTAGTTGGGCCTGAAGCTTATCACCACCAACTGCTGTACATTAAAAACAATGGGATGACAGTGTTTTAAAAGCTATTGAGTCCAAATTGGGGTTGCCTTCTGTTATTGTCATTGCTCATGGAAAAAGCAATAATTATCTTGTCAGCAAATTGCATATTTTTAATTTGTAAAGATACCTTTTTTGTATTGATATTAATGCATAACTCTAAACTATTTCAGGAACACCATTCTTGGCTCTGACTGGAACCGCAGATAAGTCAACGCAGAGCAACAGCATCAAATAACTAGGTATGGTGGATCCTGAGAGAATCGTCATGAGTCCAGAAAGGAAGCACTTGAGGATAACAGTGATTAAGTGCAAAAAGGCTGAGATGTTCTCAAAGCTGGACTGGATTGTTGAAATGGTGCGTGAGAAAGGAAGAAACACTCCAAAAACTATGATTTTTTTGTAATAGGATGAGTGAAATAGCAAATGTTGCAAACTATCTCCTTTTCAAATTGGGATGCAATGCTTACATCTCTAACGAAACTGAAACAAAGGATTGTCTAATGACATATTTCACAGCATGACTTGGACAGAGAGCAAGGATAAATTTCTTGAAAGCTTCCAGAAAGTCGACTCTGTGCAGAGAATTGTTGTAGCATCAACAGCACTCAGAATGGGTGTCAATTTTCCTGACGTTAAATATGTGGTGAACTGGGGCTCTGCACGGTCACTCCTAGACTATCATCAGGAGACTGGAAGAGCTGGCCGTGATGGAAGTCCAGCCCACAGGATCATAATTTAGCATGGGAACCAGACAGCACATTGTGAAGCTTATGTGAAGAATTTTGTATGAACTTCCCAATGCTATTGTGTTGCCTGTCTCAAGCCCTTTGTGGATGATGTCAAGCCACTCCAACCCGGACATGATTGCTGTAACAACTGTGCAGCAAATTGTAAGTGTGGCAGTAGTTGCAGTGTCTTGCCCTTTGGGAGCAAACAAGTGGATGGGGAACAACAGGAATCCGTGCAGGGAAAACGAGATGTTTCCCATCAACAATGTGTTGATCTGGAAGAGGCCTTGAGTGAAATGAAGGAAAAATTCAGTGGTCATTGTTCACTGGAGGTTCATTGGTTCTCAGATGACCTGGTTAAACAACTTGTAGCAGGTGCCTGCTCAATATTTTCTATTAAGGACATATTGTGCTATCCGGTGTTTTCAGTTAAAGTTGCCAGTCAAACTATTCAAGACATTTTTGAAGACATCGAGGAGTTGGATGATATTGCCAAGGTGTTCTTTGCAGAAGGAACTACTGGAATTGATTTACTTCTTGGTGTCTCTGATGAAGAGGACAATTATTTTTACAATGGCGAGGAAGTGATTGAAACATAGTAAAAATATTGCAACCCAGGTATATTTTTATATGTTGTAGGTCAAAATGAAATTCCTTTGTCTCTTAACTCTGTTTATTATTCATAGGTCAGGAATAACAGGGATTGGGATAAGTGCAGAAAAAGAAGATAAAATTCCAAAGGAAAATAAAAATTGAGAAAAAGTGTGAAGGTGTCATCTTGTGAAAAATCACAAACATTTCGGGCATAGCCCTTCTTCGGTTTGAAAACCGTTGAATGTTATTTTTTTGCAACTATTAATTTGAAATTAATGTACAAAAGCTAAGCACGCAGACACGGGAAGCGCGCCACACTTTTCTCTCAGTGTTTATTTTCTTTTGAAATTTTATGTCCATTTCAGCATATTTCATTCATTTTGTTCATCCTGAACATATCGCATGTATAACAAAGGCTTGAAGACTACAACCTACAACCTGCAACATGTGGAAAACAAAAAAGTCAAGGCTAGTTGAGAATTTCAATTGTTTTAATTTCACAAGGCTACCATAGATGTTTCTAGCACATTTGCACCAAATTTGAGGAAAAGAAAAAAATCTGTGTCATTTGAAAGCCCATTTACTTTTGGTATCTCAAGGGTGGGCACAAATTTGGCATCGGGTGCTTTTTCTTTTTTTACAAGCAACCAAATGTAAGTAACAACAAAACACTGACAAAAACGGAAAATAACTTTAACCATATGAGGGATGATCAGTGTCACTTGTAACAGTTTCAAGTATACTAGTCTTGATAACATTATGATTGGTTGACCACAAGTACTCTGAAGGCATTGTATCACAAATGAATTTTTAGCCCTATCCCCAGGCTTCTTTTTGAATTCTAATGTGGCAGATATCCGTCAAGCTGAAAAAGGATAAACATTAGACTGACAGAACACTGAAGCTAGAGTATCATTAGAGGGTGCAAAGAGAAGCCATGGGATAAGGCTTTACTTGAAATGTATTGTTCCACTCTTTACCTATTACATTAAGTCAGTTTGTTGACTGGAATTAAGAACCATTACTATTCGGGTTGTTCATAGATTGACCCCATAGGTTAATGTGCTCATTCATCCAATGGTGAAGCTCACGATAATCAATTTTTCTCAAAAGTTGACCACTGAACTGTGGGAATGATGGATGTCCCTCTCTACCCTCAGTAAATCTAAAGACTTTCTCCTTAATCAAGTCATCGACAATTTGTTAATCACATTGTTCTTGGTTAGGAACTGATCTTGTGCCAATTCTACCACTGTAGTTACAGTCAGCGCTCACTGATTCCACTATGGCTTTCAGAGGTTCTAATGCATGAGCTACTGTAGCTCCGTTGTTATCATTAATGTTGGTACCAAGAGCACGCTAAAATGTTTTGAGTACTTTATTTTGTTGTTCTTTCTTGAGGTCTAGTGAAATATTATTACCTTTGCCTCCATAATTGTTGTAAAATCTATTCCACTTGAGCCTGTGAGCTTCAAATTGGGGCAGTATTGCAACAACTTTAACCAGGTGAAGAAGGACAACATATGCATACTTCGTGTGGCCTTCACTGTGATAAAGCAACAAGGCAAGTTTATATATATCGAACAGGCGTTCCCCGTCACCTTCTCTGACTGCATCATTGAAGTCCAAAAGTAATAACCCAAATACACGTTTGTTCTGATGGTAGTTAAACTTGAAATCTGGTTTAGTTGAACTGCTCTTCTTGTTGTACATCACAGGTTTGAACAGCAGTGTAGTTCACATGATTGTCTCTAAGATGCCTGAGATAATAAAAAAGAGTACATTATTTAGTCAGAATCACAGTTTGTTTGACTGTGTATCAGTGCAAGTGCCCATATTTCATATTTGCCTACATTGGGGAACAGGGCTGGCACAATGGTGAGCGCACTTACCTCCCACCAATTTTTTCCCAGGATACACTGTAGATTCCCAAACTTGCCTCCAGGTGTGGGCTGACATTGGCTCATCTGAAGGGCTTTACTTTGTTTCTCCAATTTTCCATTCCTCGAAAACCAAGTCATTTTCAAATTCCAGTTTGATGTGAATGAAAAGCCACTCTGTGCAGGTGCTGTCACTAAAATTATGAATACAATATTATAACTATTTCTATTATGACCCGGTGATATTAATATACACAGTAACACAGTAATCAGTAATTACTAACATTTCTGTACTTGTACTTCCAACTTTGCCACCCTGCACATGAAGACAGAATTTGAAATGAAGGGAAGCAGTCCAGATCCATTACCTTACAAAGAAATTTGAGGATGGGTACATACAGTATAAATTTTGTCTGCATTCACGTACTTAACTCTTCTGGAGTGCTGAACATTGACCTTGTTGCAACTCTCCTGACGACATGGCAATGGTACTTCCAGTGCACCCTGGAGATTGTCTATCTTCTGAACAAGGGCTTCAATCACACCATCCCCAAAGAGATGTTTATGAACTCGCAGATTTCCAACAGCTATCGTGACTTAGTTTCTTTTGGGACATCATCATCAGTAAGAATGTACTCTGGGCTTGCTGTTATAAGAATTGTGAAATGTATGAATTCAAATAAGAACCCATTGTCAGGTCAAGTTCTCTTAATGACAGAGTGAGATGAGATGAATGATCACTTCACCTGACTCTACCATCAAGAAGAGGGCATATATAGATTAATTATAACTTGTGTGCTGTGTGTTTTCCATCAGTGTTAGTAGGTTATTGAAAAGTTTTTCATAGAGTGAAAATAGAAGAGTGTGTGATGAATTATCACTTACAATCCATAGTTTCCATGCCAGCCATCTCCATGAATGCTGCACATATGTGCGCCTCAGTTTCCCTCTCATGGAACTCCTTGTACTCATTGTACTTCTTATCAATTCCTTTAGAAGCAGTTGTTTTCCTAGTTCTATTCATACTGGCTCGTGTTGTGCCCAATTCACCCCGGAACTGTGCCTGACAAATCTTTCAAACTCAATCTATTAATTCCAAAAATATACCGTTCTGGTTATTAACAATAGTATTAGCAATCAGAGTGAGAACTGGGCTGCTAAGGAGATATCCGCATGTTACGTATGTTTCACATACCTTATATAAAGTGACTTTTGCATGCCAATCAGCGAACTCAGTTGTGATGCCTTCTAACCGTTCAAATGCATTATTTCGTACTCTGAAGGTCCACTGGACATTTCTCGCACGCTCTTCCAACAATTGGTCTCCATTCATGGGAACTTGACTGATGATTTCTTTTTTGCCATGCCCAGTGTTGATTGCTGGAACATATCTCTCTTGGTTTGAGATAATTAGTTTGGCCATGTCTCCAGAGACATTTGCATTGATAAACTCAAGATCCAAGGAACACTACAAAAGTGAAAAATTGCAAGATAAAACAATAGGGGCAAAACCAGAAATTACTGAAGGGGTGCAACCCAGTATAATGCCACCACCGCATTGGCAAGATATTTACCACAATTCAAGTTCTCATTTCTGACCATTAATAATTGTTGATATGTAGTTTTTGAGATACTTACAATATCAGACTTCTGAGACATCTGATGAGAGTATTGGCGTGGGATATGCCGTACCACCTCCCTCTGTAAAAACCTGAATTCTTTCAGGTAGGAAGTGACCACTCTGCTGACAAGCACAGCCCATCATTTTTGCAATCTTGCACAAGTATTTTCATCTGGAAGTAGCTCTGCCAGCTGAATATCACGCACTGCCTTCTGCCGTTCTCTTGATTCAAGCACACGATCCTTCACTGCACATTGATGGGTCCAGTGGATAGACTGGTTGCCATGGACTTTACTTTGCATCCTAGCATGTATCTCAAAATCGATATTATCACCCACAATCCTGCAAATAGAGATGGAGTATGACTGGATTCCCATTGAGCCTTTATCATATAGGGGCTTCTCTGATAAATATTGTGATAATGCAAAGAGGTAACTCAACCAGCAAACAGTTTTTTCTCCAGAGTTCTACCCATCCCCTTCCATTTGATCTTAGTAATACCCTGGGGGAGGGGAGCTCCCCTATAGATCTGACGGGGGTGCTCGTCAGAAAATTTTTAAAAATACCCAAAAGAGTACCAGAATCTTGCTTTGTGGGTGTACGTGGCCGAAAGTAATTTTAACTCCTAAGAGGTACTAATTATAGCACAGGTTGATATGCACTGTATAATTCAGAAGTAAAAGTTGTTTGTGCAACAAGTAAAGTTAGGATTCCTGTCACTTTTCAGAGTTTTAGTGTTAAGGGCCCCTAAAAGGTAATGTAACAACTCTGCTGGTAGTCCATTCAGCTGTTTGTACTTTAAGTCTTTTTTTTTTCACCTAAGAGGTGCAATAAGCACCCAGTGCCCACCCTCCCCTGCCCACCTCAACGGGAGTAACACTAGACTGGAAAAGGGGCTGCGGCTTTCCCATTTTCATTGAGTCATTTTATCACAAAGACATTCCGAGGATAACTAAATTCCACTTTCAACTGATTAATTGTCACTTACTTGTAAAACGGTATGTCTTTCTGTTTGAGTGCCAATAGTGCTTCATTGATAATATCTTCTGTAGGCAATTCCTCGACCACCCTACCTTGTATTGAGGAAATCTCTGACAAGCACACTTACATCACATTTTTGCTGTAAAACCGATATTGCTTAACCGCATTTTCCTGGAAATCTGCGATGCGCACTAAATCCATATTATCGTCTCCAAATGGTGGGAATTGCTCGGCAATCACCTCTTGGAGAAGTAGACACGCGGACTCGTTTTCCTCAACTCGTTTCCTCCACATGAGAACTTTAGCATCGTGATCCTTGCCCATGGCCCTATGAACCACCTGCTGGGGTGACATACATATTCCAAGCCTGTTCAATTGCACTAGTCCTTCAAATGAAATCCCCCATAACATAACAACGTAGATATTCTGTAGTGAAATGCTGACAAATCTCGTACACGATGGCGCGCTGCAGTTGCAGTGGCTAGGGCAATGGTATTTGCAGAGTTTTTCTCATCTTCCAGGACAGTTCCACATGAACCACGAATGCAGGCGTTCCATAACGGCAAATACACTTCAGTTTCCTTCACAATCAGTTTGCTCGAGAACGCTGCGAGCTCGTCGACGTGTCGGCCTTTCAAAATAGTGTCGGACTTACAATATTCCTTGAACTCTCTGTTTACATCCATATTTAGTGCGATCAGGAAATCCTCACGCGTAGCTTCGTGCACAAAGAAAGCATTTGCAGCTGCTTTCCACCTCTTCAGAGCAAGATTCTTTATTAGGCAGGTTGTAGCTTTATCGTCAGGTGTTCTGACCGTCACATCACCATTCGGCGACAAAACCAAGACTTTCACGCTCGTGGTGTTGTCCTGAAGGTTATCTACATTGAGATGGGCCAGGAAATTCGAATCGCACTGTGCTCCACTCGAGCTCTGGCACGGTAGACGGTTTTCTTTCTCTAGCTGGACCTCGTCAACGGTCTGAGAAAGAATACGACGACGTGAAACTGGAGGTCGCTCCCTAGTCGATGGATTTCCTACCGAGTTTCGATCACCTTCCTTTCTTGATTTACGGGAAGGGCTTCTTCCAGGCGTCGAAACCACGGCCCGCTTTGTGACTAGAGTTTCCTCAGTTTTTTCTTGCCTCGGCTTATTCATCTCTGCAGCTAATAAGTCATAAAGCTTGCAATAAGGGCCGGCCTTTCTGAGGCATGCAGGGCAGACTCTTGAGGAAAGATTGGTGCTTGTATCGAGAGTGATACCTGCACGACAACACAAAGTTGCGAATACATTGACAAAAGATCCCAGAAACCCACTTTTTATCTTCAACGAACACTTGCAAATTCTGCAAAATTCGTCCACCGATTTGACGTTTTGTGATTTTCTTCCAGCTTTTCTACGATAGATTTCTTTCGGAGTTTCAGGATTCGTGTTCATGGCAAATGCACGTGTAAAGTGGACATTGACAGCTTCTCGGTTGAATGAACATTGACCCAAAGTGTCATTTCCGGTTGTTTCTGATTGGTTCATTTGACTTTAATGATTTGACAGATTAGTCAAGCGGAACAGGGGGCTGATCTCAAATCGTACAGAGACCGTTGCAGGCTCTTCCCTTCCCTCGCTCGCTCCAACCCCACGCGCTTTGACCGAGCGCCATTCGAAAGCAAAACATCTGAATTGCCCAAATAAGCCCAAATGAAGAGCCTGTGTGCAGGCTAATCTAAACATTAGGGTTTACCTCAGTGTAAAAACCTGGCGAGATTTTCTTTGTTTTATGAGGTATTGTTTCGCTGTACGCCATTGTATAGAATGTTTTGTTTTCTTTGTTTTACGTCATTCGTGAGTTGCACAGGTGTTTAAACCAGGGTAGAGCCGAATTTTCATTTTCTATCGTACAGTAAAAGCTCTAAAAGGTGTTTATGTACTTAAGAAACTAAGAAACTGAACATATCATATCATTATTTATCACTTAACTACTATATTACTCCACTCTGTACGGTTAGTCTCCTACGCAGCCGTTAATTGTGTCGCATGCACAAGAAGAGCGTGAGAACACAAAGAACTGTGCGTTCCCGATCCCTTGGTAAAGAAACTGTTTACTTAGCTGGGCAAATTTGAATTTTGGTAAGAATCGAAATGGCCTTTTCCCTAGGTAGGTACCAAAGCTATACAGTTTGGCTCATATTAGAAACGTTGAATTAACTGGGTGTATCTTCAACAAAAGGTTAGCTTCTTTTGTCCTTGTCCCCCAACGTTGTCGCCACGCCGTTGTCATATGGATGTTTAGGGATTGGTTGTATACAC
The DNA here is from genome assembly GCA_016490735.1 of Pachyseris speciosa. Lineage (NCBI taxonomy): Eukaryota > Metazoa > Cnidaria > Anthozoa > Scleractinia > Pachyseridae > Pachyseris > Pachyseris speciosa. The sequence goes on from JAEMWC010000596.1 coordinate 126,059, forward strand.
TCTATAGCTTCGTTGAATAAATTGAAAGAGAGTGTCTGGGTAGGTTTGGCGTTGAAAAGGACTGTTGAAGGCTGCCAAAAGAAAGCTTGAGAAAGGTTGTCAACAGCAACCGGTGGTTCAATTTTTGCCAGCCAAATTATAGAAAAGGACTCATATTTTCGTTTGTTTGCATCACTTGCTCTTGGATTTTTCTTTTCTCGTGCTAAAATAAGTACTGTTTAAAAAACTCTTTTTAGCACAGAACAAACATTACAAATGGGCGGCGCATTTTGTCAAATAATTGCACACTAACGTAGCAACGCATTTTCCATGATGAATCTCGTTCTTCTGTTATGTAAAGAATATGCAGATCTACTCACAATTGTTAGCTTTACGTGATAATCAGCAGAAACAGCTGAAAAATAACCCTGAAGCAAGTTATACGAACGAAGCACGTTCGACAAACTTAACGTTAACATAAACCCCAACGCTAAGGCGATGGTTTGAGCTTTTAATTGACATTGTTTTGTTAGCCTCGGTAATCACCGTAGTCGTCGGTATGGTGAGAAATTGTTAGAGTGTATTTCAGTTCTAGTCTGTTAAACTAGGATAGGCCAAGTCGACTCAAGCTTCAAAACGGAAGACAGTGAGCAGTAGACAGTTGATTTTACAGAGAGAACAGTTGAATAGTTCTTGGGGAAAAACTCCATATAATTCAGTTTTTAATGTAGGTATTAGATCATCTATTACCGTGGTAACATAGGAAAGTAAATTTATTTTAATTTATTTTAAAGTTTCCCGAAAAATTAAGAAAGTTTCGTGTGAAATGTCATCATATCATTCATTTGTTTGTAATGTTAAAAATATTGAAAGTTTCAGCTCATAATCTGAATACAGTCTTCTCGTACGACAACTGAGGTGCGATAGCATGACATACCAGGCAATTTTGCCAAGTATATAAATGTCAAAGTTTTAGCGTCATACATTTTATATGGGAATTAATAAAGGACCAAAGAAATAATGAAGAAAGTTAGAAGCTACAGTTTTATTACTAACCAGCCAAAAATTATGCAGCCCAAAATTATACAGTGTATTGGTCTTCGCTGTACAGCCTATCTCCTTTTAGTACGGAAAAATTAAAGAGAAGATGATATATTCCGACGCAAGTGGTCCTCTTCATTTTTGGTATAAAATCGGTCTGTTGGAATTGCTCTGGCGTCTTTTAATTAATGGCACGTTTTCGGCTTGACTGTCATCGAGGAGTGAGAAACAGTACAATCATTGAAATAAATCTGTGAGTTCGGGAGCGTTGTATTTAAACATTTGGTCCTGTTCCTTGTAATATGCCAAGGCATCATTCGACTTTGTCAGGGTTTCAATTATCTCTTTACACATCAGGATGCCGCCCAAATTTTGTTTTTCGCAGTTTCTCAAACTGAAAATTTCCGCGGAAAAATTTGACTAGAATTTGGCGAGATACGATGATCCTGTTAGCGAAATCGATGTTCTCCTCTCATTTCAAAATTATAGCTCATTTTCCTCAAACAGTGTTTATCTTTACGCCTTCATAACTTAATAGTTATTTAAATCAAGAGGGGAATTCGAAACGGAATTCATTGAGGCAAGAGTGTCAAAGAAACGAATGTCGTTTAAAATCGCTATCTTCAATTTGAAATTGGGCAAGAAAGAGCTTCATTTCCAAAAAGATGTAATTTTGCAAAAAAACCTCCTCATCTTTTACAGACATCGACCTTGAAAATTAAATCTCAAGAGCTAGGTCCCGAGTCATATCCGTAATTATTCAACGTTCCAGAAACTGTATGGTTTGTAGTGGTGTTTGTTAAAAGAACTGTTGCTAAAGAGTATCGCATGAAGTTCCTAAAAAGGTGGCTAATGCCTTCTTCATATTTCGAAGATATTTTCGTTGGCACTGCTGTTATCGTTTGGCTTAACCTTCCTATTTTAGGAGTCACTGTAGATTTCCTCTTGAGGAATGATTAATCTTGTGTTGAATTACTTTTCTTGAGAACGAAACATCAACATTATATTCAAGTAAACCGAAGAGCTTGCAGTAGCTTAGTTGTTGTTATGAGATAACGACAGTATATATCAGGAAAATAATGTTAGAATTCCTTTTTGTTTTCACTGAACTTTCTGATTGGCCTAACATCTTCTTAGAAGTATTAACATGCATCAAAATCCAGTCCATTCGATACTTTGCGCCATAATTAGGTTCCAAAACTAAGACATTGTGTGCATGAAAACATATATGTAGTACTTAAGCAATATTGAAACGAAAAATCGAAACTCCAAGTGATAAAAATTTCAATGTTAATTAGCTGACAAAATATGAAATAAAAAGCTCTACGGGTATTAATCACAGTTTTTCTAAAAAATGTTTCGGTAGCTCTACTAGTACGAACATAGATGACAACTAAAAGACTTGTAAATCGGGCAATGATAGCGATGTTTACATGGGTGAGACTATTAGGAAATGGAACATATTTGCGTGTGGCTTTAAAGAGGTCAGCTGGCCCCTTTTTCAACAAACGAAAAGCTAAATCCAAATTTATCATGGGTTAATCCGAAGTATGATTTGCCGATTGTGATAGAAGAGTAGCAGTTGAAAATAGAAGGTGTCCCTGACCGTTACAGTGCGAGTATATTGGACTCTGAAGAACCTCTCGTTTCTTACTGCCAGGAATAATGCATTTAAATTTTAATATTATTCACAGTATCGAAAACCGCATCTACTACAGTCATTGCCGCAGCCTTTGTAGGTGCTATACAATCAATTCGAGTCAAATCTCGAATAGTCATTATGGCGTCCTAACGGCCATCTGTTCCTCCTACTATGTCATGTAAACGCTCTCACGAAGTGTTTTGGACCACTTCACTTCAGCATGGCGGTGGTTTTCTCACAGGCTAACAAGCTCATTTTGGAAGCCTCTATCACAGCCAAACATAAAATATTGTACGACCGAACGTACGACCCAACGAACGAGCCAACCTACTGCCGTACGTCCACCTGTAAATGTAAGCCAATTTGAAATGTCACACTCGAAATAAACCGCCTTTGCTGTATTCCTCTTTTCGCAGGAAATCATATACAAAAAAAGTAACAAATCGATGACAATACTGAATAAACTAATCAGATGATTTTTTTTGTGGTCTTTGTATTTTTTTTATTTAAGTTATTTAAGTCTGAACATTAAAAAATACACTTTTGTGAGACAAATGATGACCTTATTCAAGGAACTGGGTGTTTACTAACAAGCACTAGTCCTATCTAATCAGACCCAATTACTTTGCGAATTACTTTGTGGTTGCTCACTCAGGAAAAGTACTCCTCTAACGTGGGTGGTTCCAGGGCAAAAAAAGAGGAGGTTTGGTTACCGTAAAGAAAGGTAAGAGCATTCTGGAGAAGAGCAGAAACTATATACATCTTGCCAATACTACTGAGGCCAATTTTAAGGTTTTTCTTGAAGTCTAGACACTTAAAATAGTTGATTATATCACCGAATAACCATTCAACGGAGGACCTAACGGCACTCATTGAAGCATTATATGCTTTCATTTGGTCAGTAAGGACCCCGTGTCGAAAAGGACATTGTAGGTGTACCCTTAAGGGGTACGCCGGATCCCCATAAACACACATGGGTTGGCCAGCGTGTGAAAAAGCAAATTGTTGTAGGTCACGTAGAAATCCTGACTCCGTAAGCATGGATGCATCATGTTTTCTGCCCTCTGCAAGAAATCAAAGAAAAGCCGGTTGTGACCATAAACCTTTAACATTTGTTTACTTGTACATATACGGCATACAGTAAGCTAAGCTTACGTTACATAACCTCGTGTTAAATGATGTGGAAGGTTAATGTCATAAAATTCAGGTCTTACCTACTGGACCATACATATTCGCAATCAATCCACTGGGTAATACAACTGACTGAAATTTTAAAGCGTGTACCCGCTTGTGTCCGTTGTACAGGATCCTTTGATTTTCCCCAGGCCAAGCGATTGGTCTCACTGTGCCGTCTATAAAGCCGAAGCAATTTGTAGAGGGGCACCTTTTGCGCTTATGGCTGCAGCGTACATCTCCATCTGGTCAGGGCCTAAGATATCATGATTCCATCGAGTTATTCTAGCACCGTGGGTGTCATATATAAAGTCTAACACAGTGTTCGTCACCATACTGATCACGCGGACAGGCTTCGCAAATCTGGGAATCATATCCCCATATCTGCAGGGGAATGACAACCGTCTCAATAGCATGCAAAGACCTTCCATGCCGTCACAAGTAGATCCTTGTTCACACCGTATGGTCTCTGGCAGGCCAAGAACTTCTGGAATTAAAGGAATGTCTCTTTTCTTAAATCTTAACTCTGCCAGACACTCGGAGTCGGTCATTTCATCCAGGGCGAACATTGAATAATCAAGGATTTTTCGAGACGAATAGATCATGCAGCACTAAATATTCTTCATCGTCAATAAAGTTAGACATACGGCTCAATAAAAGAAGTTCTTGCATTGCTTTAAAAGACGCCATTTCGAAGGAACAGTTTGCAATCAGTATCGTCGTCGTAACGACTGACCGCTTCTTAAGTTTCTTTTTTCCCGCCGAAACCGACGTTGTCGTTCCAGTCCTTTCCCGGTCAATAGAAGTCGTCGTCGTGAACTTCGTCGTGGTTCTTAAGTTCCCTATTATAAACAACACCTCGCCGTCTAACTTGGTCAATTCTCGAGTATCTGTCACTTTTGTTTTGAACTGGTAAGAATCAATGTTTGGATGTTAATAAAAGCGAAATGAATTGGCTGGCTTTTCTCGTTTTATAGTGTGCGGGCATGCGAGGGAAAAGCTTGTGTCGTTAATTTGGCAAGCGCACTTTGCTGTGTAACTGGATTATATCCTATTTTGCCGCCGAGAATATTTAACTGACTTAACTGAAGAAACTTCCAAGGTGTACATGCATGGTAAGTAACAGTAAAACTATCAAGGCACTTTAGGGTTTTTTGTCTGCTTAGCCAATCAACAATTTTGTCTGAAATAGCGCTATTATGAAGCTCTGTGTTCCGAGTGATTGTTGACTCGTCTAAGCTATTAGGTTCGTACTGCTTTTTGTATTTTGTACGGAAATTTATGTTAAAATTGCTTCATAACAATTTGTCCAGGTTACTACGATTTCTCCACCCTCTCGAAGAATCTTCGAAGAAACATACGTATCGCATCTTGTTTTCGTACGTTTTTTCTCTGCGGTGAATTCGTTTACTCTCATTCATCTGAAAGTAGTTTGGACTCAACAATGGTTGTTTGTTTTTTCGAAACGTCTCCTATCCGGTAAACAGCCAACAGTTCATTTGAATCCTGATTTTCTTTGTGTTCCCGTCGCTCATTTTTTTTCGGATGGTGGGGGTGGGGGGGGGGGGGGGAGTTTCGGATCTGCTCACGTTACCTTTCCGTACTATTTTTCTATAACATTGAGCAGACATCTGTAAATGGCAGTAAAATAATGAATGTGGAGCTGCACTTTCAAGCTTGGCTAAATGTATTTATTACGTCTTTCAATTTTGTTGCGAAGCGGCTTAAGTTGCACTAAAATTCAGAATGCCGAATATATATTTTTAGAATTGTGAGTAATCGTGCAAACAAGAACATATCAAGGGTTATTTAGTCGTAACTACTTACCATTCGATTTTTAAGAATGACACTCTCTACAACAAGATCTGTTAATTTCTTAGAAAAATGTGAGAAATTAAGCAAACAGGACCAATGATACGTAATTTGCTTTCATCCCGTTTTTACATCAGGAGATCCACTTACTTGTGACTTGATTTTTGTAAGTTATTCTTTCTCAAGCCCTCAAGGGGATACTCCCTTACATATGTTATATAGGAAGGGAAGTTCTCCCTAATTATGCTTTAAAGGAGCAGGCATCGGATTCTTCCTGATATACGCTATACAGTCAGGGGGTCTCTCTTCTTTATACTGTGTAGGAAAGGGGATCCTCTCTAATAAATGCCTGACTGAAATAGTGGTCTTCAAACCTTTTTCTTCGGAAAGGGGCTTTAAATTTTGCAGACGGTTTAAGGGGGTGTTAGACCTGGATATTAATGAAATAAGAATTGATTTGATGAAATTATTTCTCACCTTCCCTTAAAATCACTCTCCCTTCCCCCTTTTCTACTTCTTCAAAAAAGCCTTTCATAAATCACCCAAAAATCCTGAGGTATTTATAGAGTTATGCACTAATATATAGAATTAGCCAAGCCTAAAACCGGAGCTCCATGGTTATTATTATATTTACTGGTATTGAACAACTTCGCGTGGCTTTCCTTGCGCCCATATTTTGTTGTTTAGAGCAATCTACAGGAATTGACCACCGTTCAAAAACCTCAAAACATTACATTAAGACGGGAGAAGGTGAAGAAAGTAGACAAGCTTGTAGTAAGCTAGAAAAATTACTAACAGTTTTATAAATGTCCGTGGAAAAGAAAGAGGAGCACCAACATAGCTGATAGTTTAGAGCAGTCAACAGTAATTCTCCATAGTTCGAAAACCACAAAACAACAAACAATTGCAAGGAAACAAAGTAGGATGCGAACGTTTCTTCGAAAAAAAATGCCGAAGGTGGAGAAATTAGACAACTGGCAAAAGATGTCTCGCAGTAAGTTCCAAAACTTGCGAAGCAATTTTAAATTTTAAAATAACGGTCCGATAGAGTACGAACCTGATAGTTAAAAGCAGTCAACTGGAATTGACCGCAATTCACAAAAATTAAACCACCGAATAACAAAACATTAGAAGAAAAAAATTACGATGCGTTGGTTTGTAGGTTTCTTTCGAGAAGGTGGGAAAATTAGACAAGTAACAAGCATAATTCGTAAACAACTGCTGGATCAAACATGGAAAGCCATTTCATGCAAAGTTGAGAGAGGCGGCTAAACTGTCAAACATGCTTCCAACACGTTGTTGGTTGAAGTTTTTGATTGTTTAACCTGGGCTTAATACTTAATTTTACGAGGACTCATTGCGATTACGTATTAATAAGATAATAAGGACAAACGTTTGTTTAGCGCTGTTGAGGCTCCGACGTCGAAAAACACTGAAAACAGTCAGGCAAGCGGAGTTAAAATACTCGTTCGCTTGCAAGCAAAACAACGGACAAACAAACAATTCAACTACTTCTTTGCGTACAAAACGAGTAGAGATGATTGTTATTTATATCCAGTCGAGACAAAAACACAAATTTCATTCCTGAACAAAAGTAACAACGATTAAACCAAATGATAAGCTTCAATTTATTTAATTCAGTCACCTGTGTTGTAGAGGTTGGTACCACTTGAAAATACTAATCAACTTTACTTAAAACACGCATCTGGAAAAATAGCAAACTGTTTGTCCAAAGAAAGAACTTCATCCCCTAACTTTCCTCTCATTAATGCCGGTGAGCTGGTAAGTGACCTTTCTTGGTGAGCTGCGAGATGCCACGGTAAAATGAAAGTCCTTGAAGCGTTGAGTCATTTTGTTTTTCAACCACAATCCGGGTGTCGATTATGCAAGTCGATCCAAGTTTTAAGCGTTTCCTGAGACAAATCTTTTGCTCTTCCATTTTATCACTTAAAAATTCACCTTCCGGAGTATCTGTTAAGTAGTTCTTGATTTTTATGCCTTTTACGCGGATTAAAAGAAAAACTTCGAAAAAGATGAAGTTTTTTTGGTCAAAATGAAGAAACCAAGTGAATGTGAAATTACGAGCCACAGAAAGCGCGCGGGGAATTAAGCCTCCTATTGGTTTAAGTTAACTTGGTCTGAGTCTGCGATCCAATCAAAAACCAGTACCTGGTCTGCGATCAACTTAAAAAAACCAGCTGACCTCGATGAGCTCTAAACATGAGCCCGCGATATGGTCATGTGATACTGGTCAGGCTTGACTAAATCTATGTAAGTAATGAGTATAGTGAGGAAAGTATTTTAAAGCAGGAATCGACAATATATATATAACATATGGTTTCCTTAGGAAACCAAGGATCCAAGCTTTTACTACTGTCCCCGTGTTCTTTCTTGCGTTATCAATTATGTTCTGTGCGCGTCACATCCCTCGTTACACTTCATGACACAAGTTGATGAATAGGCCGCGTTGCATGTTCCGAAAAATGCACCATTTGTGGGGGGGGGGGGGGGGGGATACAATACCTCGCAGATACGAACTAAATGAAGAGTAATAATTAAGGTAATTCCCCTGAAAAGGATGTACTATTAAGATTTTTTTTCAGACTAGGCACAATTGATAGTCATGCATAGGACATTGAAAAAATGCAATAAAATGATGGGGTCATCCAACTTCTACTATTAAACCTTTTTTCTCCTTGAAATATGTTTTTCGTGTGCCTATTACGAGTACATTACACCAATAAAAAAAGGGGGGTCAGCGTGCTCGTTTCTTTACTACACGACAACAAAGGGAAAATTTCAGCTCAAAAAGCTCAATGTCAAGGCAAATTCGCAATGTTTCTAGTGCACGCGCGCCCGAGCGCGCGCTAAATGACGCCATAAATTATGCGCAGTAGGGATGCGCCATGCAATTGAGAGGAATCACCTTAACCCATTGACTACCGCAGGTTTTTACATTTTCGGAGTGATTTCCCACCTATAAACGATGAATAGCAATTCGTGACTCTTTATTTGAACTACCAGGGAAAAGTGGTGCTGTCCTAAGCCACTGGAGGCTCAAGGTTTCTGAAAACGTCATTTTGACGTAGCTATTTTTTATCCGTAAAGCGACAGCAATGGCCCAAGTTCGGTTTGCTTGCGATTTCTGCTAAATTTACAGCCATTTTTCATCTTTAGCGGCTGCCTGATGAGCATCATTAAGCGTGACGGTAGCTAAGAGTCCACTTTCTCAAAGAATCGAGCAAGGTGATGTACTTTGTTGTTGAATTTGGCTTGTTACTTGAAAAAATTCTCGTTAGTTCCCAGCATGCAATGCGCTCAAGATGTGGAAAATGTCGGGAAGGCTCGAATGCACTGGAACAAAAGGCTGTATCTACGCTCGGGAGAAGAATATGAACAAAAAAAGTCATTTCTAAGCTAGAAAAAGGACTGAATTTTGTTATGATGGTTGAGTTTTGGTTTTTCGACGATGATTTCCCTAAAAAAACATGAAGGCAAAAAGGGGCATTTTTGTTGTTTCTCTTTGACGTTAAAAACGGCCAGTTTCGTTCTTGTCCAAACTCAAAAGGCCATATTTGGTAAAAATCGCTACGTTTCTTGCATTTATTGGATATCCAAATTTAAAGGGCATTCCATTTCGTGCTCACAACTAACAGTTAAGGCAATATTCGTACGATTGAGAGAGTTGCAATGTTTTGAAGCATGGGAGTTTTTTACGGCCGGTTTTGGCCGGCACGGGTGCCAATGGGTTAAGAGGCTGTCTCTGTAAAAACCACCCACTCAATTTCGCCTGAAACTCTAGTAGCTGAAAGACTTTACCAAGGCTAGAATAAAAACAGATTTGGTTTGAATCGAAACGGTTTTTCGGTGGAGTTAAGAGCCATAAAATATTTCGCCCGGTCAGCGCCCGTCGCAACGTCTACGAACAGCATTAAAAATTGGCATTTTTCGTGGCGCTGTAAAATATTTGATTCGCATCATCCAGCAATGAATCTCACATCAACACACTTACTAACGTTTGCCGTTTTGCTTAAGACTAACAGATTTTCTCTTGATTTATGTTTCAAGACGAAATCAAGCGTACTACTAAACACTATCAATCGCTGTCGAACGATGGCCGGAAATGGTCTCGCTTCAAGATCTAGTTTTGAAAGTTTGGGACCTCGTTAAACACTCTAGTCTACACAGCCGAAAAGTGTAGTCCTTTATCGGCCAAAATGTGCAAAAACCCCTGTACGTTTTCAGTATTTATGAAGTTATGGCCGTTTGTAAAAACGCATGTACGAGCAGTTGCGACTTTGACGCCTACAGCAAAATCGACATATCTCGGGCAGATTTTATCATAAGTACAGCTTACCTGCTTCGCAAATAGGGTTTATTTCCATTTTCAGCTATTTCCCAAGACTTTCAATCACTGAATTGAACGGCAGTTCCAGTAAATAGCTGATTATTGCTCTGGAAACGTGAGAATTAAACGGTGAAGTCTGGTAAGCGGACCTGAAGCTCGACTCCACGGCCATATTTTTTGATAAATATGCCATCGAAACATCTTTTCAGAGCTGGGTTTCTTCGTGGATCAGTCAATTAACTATCCAAACCTTGTATGAAGGTGAAAACGGGGATTTGAAGGCTTAGATATTTTGAAGAAACTGTCGGCACAATTTGAGATCGTTGGAACACGAAGGGTTTACCGAAACGAGGAAATCTGGAATACTGAATACGGAATACGGAATCCAGAACCTGGAGTGCTAAAATCAGAAAGAGCTCACATAGAGGAGGGTATGTGAAACCAAATTAATGTTTCTGCAAGTTATCAAACTCTTTACCAACCCCAACAAAACTCTTAGAAGATGATATTGAAAATTGGCCCAAAATGTTCCTGTTTTGTATATATGTGAATAAAGGGGGTTACTTCCATCGAAAGGTCTTTCAGAGCTGGGTTTTTTCGTGAATCAGACAATTAACTATCCTTTTTGAAGAAATGACTCCATATGTTGATCACTCAAGATGGAGTATCGGTGTAATACTTATTTCTCAGAGGTCTTCTTCCGAACCTCACGAGTAAATCCGCTTGCCAGTTTAAGAACAGGTCATAATCTCGAGGAAAAGCAACGGAAAACAAGTGTTTATTTGAGACCAGGGGAGGATCATTTTGTAGCGAATCTTGATCTGTGTTCCCAAAGTTTTCCGAATAAAAAAGAATGTAAGTTAATCCTGAACAGATCGGGTTTGCAACATGACCTTTCCGCGGACCAACTTAAGGCAGTGCCGTGAAGGGTTAAATTTATTGGGATGGGGGCGGGAGGGCGCACATCAAGAGCACCAAAGGCGTGAGTAAGTTTTTGAGGAGGTCTGGTGTTTGTTTTCGCGGGAGATTTTGAAATATATAATCCCTGAAATAGAATTTCCAGTCTTCAGAGAGTAGTTTCCAGCAGTCTTTTACTGACTAAAACCATTGATCGGATATGTTACTTCAACGTTGTACTATTTTTATTGACCAGGCTTATTATACAAATTGACATGCAACTTATTAGTATTGTCTGTTAAATTAACCACTTTACATAGACCCCCCAGACTATAGCATTTCTTGGTTTAATTGTTTGAATTGACTTTGAGAGCCAAGACAACTTTCGGGGCAAATCATTTTTCAGTTTTAATTTTCATGCATATAAAAGGAGGAGTTGACAGACCAACGCGACTCCTGCTGTGTGTACAATGTGTTTTTGAAAGCCATTTTAAAGTTTATCACATAGAACTTCAGAAATGATTAAAAACGTCGTTTTCCGTTTGTAATTATCTGCATTGATTCCGGAAAATGTATAAAATATGCAAATGAGCTGACTGATGACGTCATAGTATCAACCCAATATAACATCAAGTATACAAGTAGAACTAGCTCGGTCAATTTGGAGCAGAGAAACTTGATAGGCTGATAGTTCTAAAGGCAAAACACTTACGGCTTCTCATGGCAACTCATTCTTTTCCAGTCTTCCTTACCTGATTTCAATAATTTTAGTGATTCTATCTAACATATATTTACATGCTTGCTAGATGATGAAAATGAGGTACAATTGGCAAATATCCAAATGGAATTCTAAAGGTGGCAAGCAAAGCCCTTAATATTAGGGAGGCCTGAAACCCAGTATGTTGCCATGGTAACAATACTGGTAAGCTCATATTGTGAAGTACATTTAGTAGAATCTTACTGCAGAGAATCAAGCATTTCTGATACAAATTGGCTGAGATATCTTTCTTCGTCATATTTGATCAAAATTTGTTTGAGTATATGACTTCATCACTTAGCTAATTTGCATATTTTAAAAACTTGAATCCCTGGAACAAAATGAGGTATTTGAAAAAAGTAAACAGCATTCTTCTCCTCGAGCATACTACTTGTTTATATATTAAGACGGCTTAGATGGAAAAAGATGTGGGTATTGTCATAGTAGAACTTTACAGTTTTGCTTTAGCAACTAGCATGTCTTTAAGCGATGTCCCTTTTTTGTATAGGCTGGTAGATAACGAAACTAGAATTCTATTCTATAAGGGTATTTACAATGAGGTTATCTATTCTCTATTTAGTGCAATGCCTGTATATGCACGGGGCACTAATTGGTCGTCTACCAGTGGCGAAACTCGTCTTCGGTTGGTCAGCACTTTAAATACAACTTTGTTTTAACTCAGTCCATAAAGAATGAAGGACCCGACACACGTCGTGACATTGGACACACTGTTGCACGCAACACTTGTTTTTCTCTTCGGATTCTCACAAACTGTAGTTTTTGTACTGATACGTTAAACCACAGGGCCACCCAACGAACCAAATCAACCAAAATCTGTGGAAAGTCATTTTTAAGTGTCTTATGGTGTTTGAAGTCTGTTTAAAGCGATGTTTTTATAAGCAAGAAGAAATTCATCTGTTCGGATTTCCTAGCTGAAATTTTAATTGCCCGAAAATGTTACGGAACAAAATCTTCCTTTGAGAAAATGCGAGCTGAAATTAACTTTCCACGAACTTTCTAGGGAACTATTTTCTTTCCGAAAATGCTAGCTGACGTTTTTGACTGCCAGAAACAGCAATTACGACCTTTCCGAAAACGTCAGGCGTTATGATTTCCCAATTGCGAATCTTTTAGGCTATGTTTTAGTGACGAAAATCCAAGTGCACTTTTTAATCGACGCCGAAAGCGCAAGGCGAATTACCCTCCACCGAACAGATATCTACCGAAACTTGTCGTTGGGTGCCCCTGATACATGTTTAGTTGCTTTAGTGCTCAAAAGAAAAGACTGAACACAGAACATCGGTGATGCAGTTAATTGTCTCGACTCTGATCAATCATTGCGTACATAGCAAGCTGTTGTCTTGTCTTGTTTCTGAGTATCAAAGTAGCTTTATTGATTTAACTTCTTACGCAGGTTTCCATTTCAAAACGTGTACGCAGCTTGCGACGGTAGTCCTAGGCCTGTTTTTGCTGGTATTTTTTTAACGATTTTTTTGGTAAAATCTTGAAGCTTTATTATTATCACTATTTTTTAAGGCAGGTAACCAGTGTTCATCGAGTAATGTGTTCATCCAGTAATTAAGTAAATTAACCAAATAAGGAAAAGAAGCGAGGAAAGCGCAAATAATCATAATGTTAAGAGTGTAATGGAAGCAGCGGCTCTTTAGTCACCATTGATGGATGATGTGCAAATTACCAGCAATTAAGTACGGACAGTAAAAAAGACTTTTTGTAGTAACCAAAGCAGTTCTTGAGAAGATTTACGAGTGTTTCCAGGGTCTTAATGGAAGCCGACCAAAATGCAATTACAGTTATTAACTGGAAACGTTTTCCCAGCAATGGCGTCATTTCACGGCGCGTTTGTTAAATATCAATATTATGTGTTAAATAGATAAAGAGGGGATTCACTTTGCTTGAATTCCGCTCAGTGTAATTTATAGCCTGCAGAGGAGGCGTATTTTGGAAAGAGCGACGCTTTTGGAAACAGATTTGCGGAGAAGCAAGAACACCAGTCGCACCACTCGACTGCGGCTCGTTGCGTTCTTCTTTGTTCTCACCACGATTTGATGTCAGCTGTTTTTCAGTCTAGCAAGTACTGTTCTGTTTTGTTCTGTTTATTGATATTCAAGTAAGAGTTACAAAATAAATAAAAATTATACATAAACACACATATCAACAAGTAACTAACTGTTAGTAGGTACCAATTAATCAAACTTTGAATGTTTGGATGAGTTTTGTAAACTCCAGTAATTCCTTCATAATGATTACACTGCTTCGTTCTTCGGCAAGATGTAGCCAACGCTGGGAGTCGAGGGACTGTATCCTTTTTATTAGAGCCCATGCCCCAAGATTTTCGCTTCGACAGAAAATGGAAGGGAGCATTGAATGCAAATAACTATGGAAATGAAACGTGAGTTCCAGCGAGGTCGATTTCATACGACCAGTCACGCTTTTATAGGATCAGAATTAAAATTGTCATCGTCGTTGTCGTCGTAAGGTAAGGTGAGGTAACTACTTTATTTAGAGTCGTAAACGTAGGGAGTGGTTGGCCAATCTCCCGAGCCAGGGTCTCATGTTAAAACACACGACTAAAAACAATAACATTACTAACAATTACTATTTACATTTAAAAAAATCACTAAGACGAATCCAGAATTATAATATAATTCAAAAGCAACTAGTTTTAAGATTAAAAGTTTGAGTTAGTATGTCGTCGTCGTCGTCGTCGTCGTCGTCGTCATCATCATCATCATCACCATCATCACATCTTTGCGCTGAATTAACAGAAAATAGAAATTCATTTGAATTTACGGGAATTCAATAACATCTTCGGAAGAACATGTTCACGAAGAAAGTTTATTTTAATCATCCGTTGGTTCATTTGCTCATAAGATAAGATAAGATAAGAACTTTATTAGAGTTATCCTCAAAAAGTTTTTCAGACACTATTTACAATGACATGAATACATTTAATACTAAACTACTTAAGTTATAAATAACAATAACATCATTGGAATGGCAATTTCTTTATTGTAAAGTCTATTATGTCTTCGGAAAAAAACATTAACATCAATAACACTGTCGTTTAAACTTTTTTAAAGTCATTACTGGCAAGTACATACATGTTCTCACACCTACAACGCTGAAATGACAAATTATATGGCCAATTATTCTTCGACGTCAAAACAATCGAAGAAAAAGAGTTTTCCAATATGAAAACGAATGAGAATGTTGAGTGTGGAAGGACATTTTTGAACATACGTTGAAACAATCATGATCGAAAACGCAGACATGTGAGCGAAGCTTCTATCAACTAAAACAAGAACAAATGCTAACCACAGAACAGAAACATACAGAGGTCATCTGATATTTAATAATTCATTTTTCACTGTTCACGGGCACAGTCATGTACCTCTGCTAATCATAAGATTCCAACATTCAATTCCAAAATCAAATAATTTTACATTAAATAAAATAAATTCAATGCATTTTCAAAGTAAGAACGTATGGGAAAATACCTAATGTTCTTATTTAACTTCATCTAGCCATGACTTACTTGTTTAAAAACTGCACTACGTAACTCTCTTTTCCTAAACTCTAAATACAGCCCAACCCTTGGAATTCTCCTTTTAGAAGAAACACCCCCCTCCCCAACGTGCCCCCCCCACCTACTGTTCATCCCAGCTTTCGTGGAAAACAGACCCCAGATTAACGAATCCACAATAAAACGCAATACTTTATGTAATAATACATAAGACAGGAGGAAGAGTGTCTCGTCACATATCTAAACGCTGGTCTTTCGAGTTCTTTATCCGTTAACAACTATTGGAGAAGTTCAAAGAAAACGTTTGCCAAATTTTATGACAACTACGATCACGCATCCAAGCCCTCTTCAAGACAGTGATTAACTTAGTTTTTCTCCCATGAATTAGAGCGCTTTTTAATTGAGTGTCACAAAACCAAACCCTAAGTCAATCACAACAGACACAACAACGCAATGAGCCAATCAGAATACGAAGCAATTATATGTTGCCGGCGCAAAGCGCGGGAAAATACGCGCGTGCAAGTCACGATTGGTTTTAGTTTTGCTTCTCATTGGTTTAGAAAGTGGCGCGCGTTTTCCTGGCCAATCACAGAGGGAAGCAATGCAAAACCAAAGCAAAACGAGAATTACTTTCGACACTCAATTGAAAACCGCTCTATTAGTAATAAATTTGGGAAATACGAAATTAAAAATGTTGCTCAAATTATTTCCTCAGTTACGCTTGGTTGGTAACAGGCTACCACAAATTCTTGTGACTTCTACTTTCTCTTACACATCTCAAAAAAGACAATGACACCTTGGCCACACGGTTTTACTTGACACCACATAAGCTAAAGGCATAAGAGAACTATCAACGCCATAGGCAAATCATGCAACATTTGATGGCTGTCTAGTTTAAGAAACGAGGACAGAAACGTCAACTAGAACGTCACAAAACAATAGGCAAATTTTCTTTCTTTTTCTTTACTTTAACGCCGTTCATAGAAATTTAGTTCCTGGATAGTTCGCTGACATTTTACAGGTTGAACACATTGGAATAATCGCGAAAGTGCTACAATAACGAGAAGTTATATTTTGAAATGACGTTTTCGTTGCCGTTGCCATCGCCGTCCTCGTTTCTTAAACTCCCTATTTGCCTGGGGCGACCTGGTAAAGCACCTTCAACGATTTCCGTGTTTTCACGGATAGAGTAAACTATGTGCGCACCAAAAATCAAAAAATCAGTTTGATCGCAGGCGATATGTCATCAGGCGGGATTATTAAAATGCCAACTCGCTCAAACGACCCGGTTTAGTAGCTACAATTTAGTGAGGTACCACCCTGAAACGTGAAAGAAAGCTCGCGTCAATGCTAGTCGAACTAGCAAAACGAAGCGCTCCTTTGTTTTTCTCGTCCCAACCAAACGTTCCAAAAGCCTAAATTGAACGTTTCTGTTGTTCTTCTGAAAATGTTTGTTCTAAACTGCATGAATGTTTGAATACCGTCGCGATTTTATTCAAAATTCAGAGCAGAGAAGGACAGTGAGATCCAACTCTGTGAGACCGATATTTTTACACACAATTTTGTGAAAGAGCTGGCATGTTACCGCTCAGAAACCTAAAGAAAGATCGTGTTTCGAAACTACACAAAAGATCCTGAGAAAAATAAAGCCCATCCCGCTTTACCTAACTCCCACGCACCCCACCCCAAAAGCCCAATTTGACAATTTTTTTATTATTTATTCCTGACAAGCTGCGCGTAACAAAAAAAGCTACGGTATATGGTTAAAGCCTGTACTGATTCCTTAACACTGTCACAAGTTTATTTTAATGTCCGAATTTTCAAAAGAAACGGGTAACCGCGTTAGTGATCTCGAGACAAAAACTTCCTAAATGTCTAGTGTGTGTGGAACTCCGTCCGAAGGCCATATAAGCAACGGCTCTTGGGTCCTTTCAGCTAAGATGGAGCATGAACCAAACACATGTTAGCCACACCACAGCAGCCACTGTCCGAAAGTAAAAACTCACCTACATTGGAACCCCGATATTACGAAGTGCCAGCGGACTGGTAAAACGAGTTTGTTATAAACCAAGCCCTCCGTTATACCAAATTTGTGGGGAAATGAGCAAAATCTTCGTTACATAGCGGTTTGGTTCATAATCGTTCAGCGTTACATACAAATGTTGTGGTTCAATTTTATTATTGGTTTAAAAATTTTCTCCTTTGTTTTAAACTAATTATCATACATCACCATACCCAAAAACAAAGGGAAAAAAAAGAGATGTAATATGATCATATAACTTTCAACTCTGTTGAACTCTTTTGTTTTCGGCTTTTACGATTTTGTGATGGGCTCCTGGATTGTATTCCTCATAGCGGGGATTTCATGATTCCATTCATTTTACCGCAACTTTGGTGGAACGGAAGGATATCGTTCGTTAGAACGGGGACTTCGTAACGGATGAACGGGGTTCCACTGTAATACGTTCAAAAGTAATAAATAATAATAATAATAATAATTATAATAATAATAATAACAATAATAATAACGAATGCTTATACAGGAAAGCCCTTCAGTGCAAATGTACTGTTATCAAAGGGGTCCTGTTTAAAATAAAACAAATAAAAATAAAAGGATAAAACCTAAAAAATACGATAAGAATGACTTCGTAACTTACACTTGCCTTCTACACTATACAAAAAATTCACCTAGAGACTCTCTAAATAATACCCTACTGCTAATCTGCCTACTTTTTAAACGTAAAGAATTAAAAGTTGAAGCGCCTAAAACAAGAAAGCAAAGTCAAGTTTCACTTTTGGGGTGAGAACAACGGTGGCCCCACTATTCCTGGGGCCGGTTCCTGAAAGGTGTTATAACTCTATTCCAGGGATAAATCTGCCTTATTCCAGGAATACCGTTTGGAATAAAGCAGATTTTATCCCTGGAATAGTTATTACACCTTTCAGGAACCGGCCCCAGGTATTTAAATTGTGGGTTAAAAATTTAAAATAATTCTAAAAAGGACTACAAACATAAGTAATTTGTAAGTCATGCACCTCTTCAAAACCTTTGTAGCAGAACCTTCAGAGTTGTTCATCCGCCAATTTAAGTAAAATACGGGACTTATTCACGACGTATATTACAATCGAGATGAACCACAATTGTTTTGTATGATAACTGATTCTGGGAATAAAAACAAACTTGTAAGAATGAATTTTGAAAATTCTTCACTAAAAAAAGAAACTACAACATGATCACGATTTGCTCAGTTGAGCCATTTGAATAGCTGTGATCACAAAGTATTGTATTCTACAGAATTGAATTATTAACTCGTTACAAATCCGCTGAAATCCGTATATGGAATACTTAAATTGAATTTTGTAAACTTTTCTCTTGGTAAATAATAACTGTGATAATTTACAGAATCGTATTCAGATTCTTTGAAATCATTTATGCCTTGATTTTATGAACTTCCAGATAATAAATCTCATTATTAATAAATAAATAAATAACCATTTCGATAAACGTCCTCTGTCACTATATTACAAAAATCATAGGGCCCCATTAAATTGTCAGTTTTAATGCTTGGTTCAACAATCACTTGGCCTCCGAAATTGTTCAATCAAAGTTTGTACCGTTCAAGAACGTTAAAAAATTGAATCGTTGCCAAGTAATAACTGGAACCAAATTAAACTGATTTGTTTTAACGAACTTTCACGGGCTTTCAAATATTGAAAACTGTGAAACTTGTGCACTTTAAGATAACAATTAGTTGGATAAGGGTTGAACGAAGTTTGAAGAAAAAAATACAACGCTTTAAATCCAGGGGCGTCAATTTTCAACAAAATTAGTCACGGAAATACTTCAAATTTAAGATCAAATGAATAAACTTCAGATTTCTCTCAAGGGAAACCTCCACTCTGACAATTCCGCCTACACTTGGGCCGCTTGCTATGATTGTAGTTAAAAAATGAACTGAATCCGTAGTTTTATCGCCAAGAATTAATGCTGGCATAGCAATCCAACGTTCGCGAGTTCGAATCTCACCGGTGTCGAAGATTTTTCTCTTTTGAACGGCTCCAGTAGCGTGGACCAAGCTCACCATGAACTGGTAATTCACGACACGGAGACGACAGAAAAAGAAACGTGGCCTTACGCCTCAAGTAACAAGTACAAAGACTAAGACATTGGATATGAGTGCCGCCAATTATTTGGTGCTCTGGCCTTTAGTGATCTTAAACAAAAGCAAAGGAGACGACGGCAACAAGATCGGCACAAAACAGTGTCAGAAATAAAGCGTTCGCTGTACATTTTGGTGAATTTCACTCTCGTCCTCTGCAAAACAATACGGCGAACAGGCGAAACACAACGTCTTGTAGAGAACCTGACCTCATATCACGGAGGTGAGTATTTTCATTTTCTTAGATAACTTCAAAGCCGTTGCTACCACTTAATTTCAAGATTTCATGTGGTTGCCATACGAACCAAGCAACGAAAGTTATTTCCTTATATTACACTCGGTTAACCATATCACGCTACAAATCCAAAATGGCGGCTTTACGAAAATATAGGAAAATATACATCATCAGACACTTTGAAACACTGTTTTTCAGAAATTTGAAATCAGACCGGCAGTATTTCAAGACAAGGAGGGTTTTTTTTTATTAAGAGTGGAGGTTTCCTTTGATCAGTTCGTGTAATTACCCCAGAACTCTATCTATGTATTTGGCACTACACAACGTTACTTTTCCTCAGTGATGCGTCTGTAGAACTGCAGGGTTTCTTGGATCTCTGGAACAAATTCTGAGAATAACAGCTCCAATAAAGTGTACAACAAGATCCTGAGGAAGGGAACATAACCTGTGTCAACCATCACACTTCATAATATTTCCTGAATGCTAATAAAAACGGGCAATGAGTGGACAGTGTACTTGAAGGAAATGGAGAATTAAGAATTGGGGCCGGTGGCTTAAAATTCCAGTTTATATAGACACTGATCATATTATATTGTTATGCCCTCTCGTGTTTGATACCCTTCATGCAGTTTATTGTAAAGCTACTTTTTTCATAATTCTGTCTGGTAAACAATAATTCATAACACAGAACAAAGTCACGACGCTTATATAAATCCTAATGGGACAATCAATGGTTCACAGCGGTGAACAAGCTTAATACAAGCTGATCCTCACGTTCCCAGATGTGTATGCCCGGACCCTTGAAGGACAGAATTTAAGTCTCGTTGATCTCTCCAACAACGATTTCTGGAAGACTATTCCACACACGAACGCCGGTGTGGATAAGCTCCATTGGAGATATTCTACGGAGTTTGTGTTTTGAGAAAAATCTTTTAAATCGAGCGCCGAAAGCAAATCGCGTTGAGCGCCTATTTGCCTTGATTTTGCTTTATAACGTCCTGTGATTGGTCAGCAAAACTCACAATACTTTCTCAACCAATGAGAGGCAAATGGCCTGCTCCCAAGCATTTCCCCGCGCTTGGCACGGGTTACATGCATTTTGCTTTGAATTCTGATTGGTTGTTTTTAAAAATCGCTCTAAAATGGACCCAATTACGAATACTTACTTGTTCAATTGTGGGTACTGTAGAGAGTCAATGACATTCACAGCACAGCTAGGACCAATCAACAGCCTGACGAAACCTGAAAAATGTAATCAAATGCAAACTTTAACTTTCTACAGCAAGGTACATTCTGGAAACTGCCATGCTATGTTTAAGATTGGGATTTCAGATAACCTTTTTCTGCACACAAAGCCTCACGACACGATAGACCTTCTCAGACACCATTCGACATTCTGTGAAATTAAAATCGCGGTTGAACTCATTCAAATTGGTGCAACAAATCCAACGTTTCCCCGTGTGATTAATGCAACACTGTAGTGCTTGATAAAAGTTTTGCGCCAATTTCAGGGGCGGATCTAAGGGAGAGGTGCAGGGGTAGTTTTAAATAATTATATAGTGGTGCAATGCTCTGGAACAATCTTCGGACCCAAGAGGCCAAAACAGCACAATCGCTTTCCGAGTTCAAATATATAGTTTCCTCCTAGCCTTCTGCTGGGTCACGCTGATTTCATGTATAGCTGATGTTTGTTCACCTGACTTATTAGGGACTTTAAGCAAATCGCTACGGCGACCTATGCTACGGCGGCCGGAAGTAAAAAAGCCCAGAAATGAAGCAGTGCGCATGCTTGGAAATGAGCTTTCGCCGTAGCGCTAAATCCTGCAACGTGAAGACCTGCCTTCCGGCGTAGTCGCTACTACGTGAGTATAAAAGTCGACTCTCCTCCTATTCTTTGCGGTCACTAGTTTTAAAAACTAACATAGATTGTTTTTCACTTTATCAAGAAAGTATTTGAAGCTTCTGGTTTTCCAGTAAATACGTTTTCCCTGCGTTTTCTCGTAAAAGATTTCTATCGTCAGCAGACTGTGCCATGCATATAAACATGGCCGCGGAAATACTGCCAGAAAAAACAAAGGCTAGACGAAAACCGTAAGTACGACTGTTAGCAATAAAGCTAATGAAATGTCACTGAAGGTTGTTTACGCAAGAATAAAATATCTAAAACGTTGAATTTGTTGATTTCTTGTTAAATACGGTACATAAGAAGAAAAATCACTTGCAGCGAACTCCGATCTTCAATTGTAGTTTTCTGTTTTGTGTAGAAATCGCCCTCCGATGATGTTTTCTATTAATATTCTTCTTGGCAAACGAAAGATTGGAATTTAAGTACAGAAATTCTTGCACAAAGTCTGTCTCAAAAGAGGGAAATTGGTTTCTATTTTCAGTGTTTTTGGTTCGTTGTAGATAATCTCGTCCGCTGTGGCAAATTAAGTTTTACAGTATAAAGCAGTACTGAATTCTTCGTCTGAAGTGAAGCCCATATTTTTCTTTCATGTGACAACTACGTTGTTTTATGTATTCGCTTCTCCAAAGGAGGTCATAACAGCGAAAGCAAGTGAGCCGTAGTCACTGCTTGCTTAAAGTTGAAATTTGGAGGGCTACGGTGACGTACTCTCCCGAGGACTCCGCATCCACGACCGCCGTAGTAGAGGTCGCCGGAGCGATTTGCTTAAAGTCCCTATTTAATGTACTGCAACGTATTGTACATGTAATTTACCTGTAATGTATAGTAATGTGTCTATCTACGCCCAACCTGGATATCAGCTTACGTTGTGTAAGGCTAGCGTGGTAAAATAAATTTTGCATTATATTATTATTATTATTATTCCTCAGAAAAATCCTGGATCCGTCCCTGAAGTTGGTGGGCTGATGGAAATTTAATGTATCAGGGATATTATTTGCGATATTGCGGCAAAGTCACATTCTTGAATAAGCTGTTTCTGTTTAAGAAAAACTGGAGAAACTTGAGTACATCATGGCCCCCATCATGGCCCACATAATCTGACGTCACATTAATTTTTATGGGCCCAGAAAAGTATTTTGCTCGAACAGTATTTATTAATACTGAATTTGGAAGATGAAGGTTAGTCTTATCATTTGAAGCTTCGCACCGACAAGTTTGTACCAAACATTGGCACAAACCAATAGAAAATAAACTTGGTAAAAAATGTTCTTGTCAGGGCGCGATAACTTGTCGAGCCCCCTGATGCTAACAATGCGGAATACAAATTGTACACCAACCTGGGAAAGCATCCATGAGGGCAAACGCAGCTTTTTTTCTTGTTCGCGCTTTCTCTATCTCTGATTTCGGTTTTTTGACGTCCTCGCTCAGCCTTCCTCCCGGCCATATTGCTTCATTGAGCTTGTCAAGATACAGCGCCCAACAGTCATCGCTTGTGATGTCATCTATTCCGCTCTGAACACACCTTTCGACAAAACACATGTATGACGATGTTAATGGTACGTGTAATAAGGTGACAGAGTGATTTTCAATAGACTTCTTCATAGCTTGTATATTTTGTTTTCCCAATGTAGGTCATGCGATGTTCAAGGGGATTTGCCTTTTGTCTTTTCATAAATTATGCCTGCATACAGACCTGTATGCACGTGAATAAGACGACGTTTCAAAGAAACAGTTCTCTTCGGTAACATCACAAGACCTACATTGAGAAAACAAAACATACAAGCTAAAGAGGTCTATGGGCAACTTTTACGATTCTAGTAGTTGTAATCAAATGACGTCATCATGCAAATGTCCTATTGGGTGTCGAAAGTAATTCGTGTTTACTTTGATTTTGATTTAGTTCGCTCAGCGATTGGTTGGCAAACCTCGCGCCACTTTTCTCAGCCAATGAGTAACAAGACCAAATTTATGCTCACGCGCATTTTCCCGCGCTTGGCTTCGGCTACATGTAATTGCTTCGTACTCTGATTGGCTCATTGCGTTGTTTCGGTCTGTTGTGATTGGTCAGAGTAATTACTTTCAATTGGTTTTGGTTTTACGACTCTCAACTGAAAACCACTCTATGCTATTCGATTTGGAAAAAACTGGGAGACTAAAGGCCCGTCTAAAAGGTTTCAACATTTGACCAACATTCGTCCAACAAAATTTGAACGAATGTTGGGCAAATGTTGGAAGCAGAAACAAAGTTGTGCGGAGGCCGTTCAAACGGTTCCAACATTGCGCCAAAAAAGGAACCAACACTTTGAGAAATTCGATTGGGAGGAACTAAGAACTAGAAATCAGACTCTCCCGTCCAGATTTTGCGGCCTGATGTGAGCAAGCGTGTGCTCTGCCGTTGTTGAATGGAGGGTTCAAACGGCTTCAACACCATTCAACATTTTCGAGAACAAAGGAAAAGTTGAATCGATGTTGAATGAAAGTTTTTGATTCAACACGCTTTCAACAAGCTTTCAACATTTTTTACGCTTTCAACAATGTTGGGCGATCTGTTCAAACGCACCCGACATTTGGTCCAACAATGTGTTGAACGCATGTTGAAGCAAATCTTGAAGCCGTTTAAACGAGCCCTAAAACTTCCGACGAATGCCAAAATTTGACGAGATCGCAGGCCGAGTTCAACTTGACAGTCACTTCAACTCAAATCTCCACGCCAGAAGGCGGATAAGCCTATCCAACTTGTCAGTACGATGAAATATTTGAATCCAATCGTTTCAAAATTGGACAGGCAAGTAGTGCTGCTATTATTTAATTACAGTAAATCAATGAACAGCTTGCGTTAACGCATAATGAAACGCACTGAACAAAACCAGTCTTCAAAAATTGTACTATTTTTAAATTAAATGGTCTCACTCACTAGCTAATTTGAACAGGCCGGAAAAGTAGCAAGTAATGCCATAGCTGTCTTTACAGGATTTCAATGTTTCCTTAATAAGGACGAAGTAAGTTAATTTAATAAAGATTCAAGGCTCTTTTACAAAACTTCCAATGGCATGCATGTACGTTTGAACGAGTTCATAAATATACTCTCAAACACTTCTGAGGACAAAAAAGTAAAGCAAACCAATCATAAAAAACACGCTTAGGATCACAAGCCAGGCACACGACTGGTTCAAAGATTAGAATGTGTAATTTTCAATATAATGTAATCGTAGTTTTACTCCTTTAATTTGCTGATGTAGGTTATTGCTCTAATATGCGAATTATGCTCAGATCTACTCAGGGCACTCATTGATGGCAGGCCTGTTGTATATACATGTTTATGTCCTGAAGGGACTACACTGTTTAAATCCATTCGTTCGTTCGTTCGTTCGTGCGTGCGCTCGTGCGTGCGTGCGTGCGTGCGTGCGTGTGTTCGTTCGTTCGTACGTTCGTTCGTTCGTTTGTTCGTACGTTTGTTCGTTCATTCAACGACAGTTGGTTTAAAAGGAGCCTTAATAACTTTGCCACGGTTGGTACTTAAAACTCTATACAAGGAGATCAAAGGTAACCTTGTAAAGATTCAAGAAAATTTTCCCTACCATTCAAGTAGTCCACCCAAAGTTGCAGAGAGTCCCTGCTGCACACGGTCCACAGTCAACCACGACTCACGATCCTTGAGGAGTTCACACAGCAAAGCAAGAATGGCGTCGGAAAGAGGGCACTGGAGATCAGATCCACTAGGAGCGCCCTCGGCAAAGGACCTTTCATCAAAGTTACTTGGCTGGTCCATTTCAGAGAACGCGCACGGTTCATCTGGTCTCAAAGGCTGCGTTAATGAAGGAGTTTCCTCCATGCCCACAGCGAAAGGTTTTTGTTTCTTTCCATTGCCACCCAACACAGGACTACACGATTCTTTGAGCAGCTTCTTCAAAGCTCCCTTTTTCTTGTCCTTTTCATTTGGCAGCTTGTCCAGGCCTTCCATTGACCCACTCTTACCACCTTGCCCAATTCGCTTCGCAGCTTCCAAAATCCTCTGTGGTTTGAACTGGAATTTGCTGGTGGGTACCTCAGATGTGATGCCCTCCATAGACTTGCTTCTGGGCGCAGATTGACTATGCGGGTGCTCAAGAGGCCTATGACCTTGTGAAGCGCTTGCCTGCACATCTAGGTACCTCTTAAAAATTGCACCTGATCTTTCTCTCTTGTGTGCACCTGACTGCCACACTGACGTACTTGTTAACTGGGGCAGCGGGGATGGTTCATCAGGGTTGTCACTTCCGTCACCAGCGGTACGAGGCCCCAAGTCGTGATGTTCTTTCAGCTCCCACCCAGTGCCTTCCTCATCTGAGTCATACGGCATCACCTTGTTTTTCCATCTTTTTCCCCAAAGCTGCCCCGCATCCTGCTCATCTAGATTTTCTTGTTTTTCTTCAGAGAAAGAGACCATTGGAGGAAGGAACGAAAGTGGTCTGAATTCTTCTCGGTCGGCAAGAAACGCAGAGTAACAGTGCGTCGGAAAATTTACCCCTTGGCTAAAACCAACTTCCTATAAAAGAGAAATTCAGGTTAGTACACCTATGATGCAACGCGTGAGTCAGCTGGAAGAGGCTAAGATTTGCCCATCTCCACACAAACACCTGTAAAATTCTCAGAATTAACGGAACTATAGACTGCGAGTAGTAATTTTCGGCGCTCCCCTCGCGCGAGTATTTCTCCATCGCCGAAATGAGAGACTACTCCCAGTCTAACGGAACTATATCTCCACTTCAATAAAAGCGAAAACTTTTAAACTTTGCATTGCTATTCTTTAAAAAACTCATTAATAATTCATGAAGGAAATACAAAAGAAATTATTTTTTAATGAGTGTCTTTACATCTGATAAAGACACGACTAAATTTTACATCCGATTTTCTACGCCGAAATAACCCAAAATCTAAATTTTAATGTAAGAATGGATAGATGTACAGTAACGCTTTTTAAGCCGTTCAGTGAACACGCAATTCGTGTTTTGTCAAGTCCTAACACACTCGGTTGCGCCTCGTGTCTTAAACTTGATAAAACACTCCTGCTCATTCATTAAACATTACATAAAATAAAGATGTTCTTCTCAGCAGCATCAATTGACAACTTAAGAAACTGTTAGGGGTTTGGAACTGCAATAATCACTGGGGCTTATCACTGAAAGAAATGGTCTACCACTTTAAAAAGCATAACAGATTTGCTTAGCTGGAAAAAGGTTAAAAAGAGACATTACAAGTTTCTAAAAATCAAGAAAATCCCAAACAAATGTTTCTATTTTACATTAAAAAAAAAAATATGCAAACTCGTCCATTAATATATAATTGCCCTAATTGATTAGCACTATACACTGTAAGTGGCGGTTTTGAAATGCTTTGCCATATAGTGGATATAATCATTTTACCTCCAAAGTGAGTAAATAGAAACTTGGAAAAAAGTCCGAGTTCCAGATGGGATTTGAACGCATGACTCTCCGTGATCTAGCCAATCAATTATTTTAGTGATTTTCTCCCAGGCTCTCACTCAGTTTTACAGTCTTTCCCGTAAAACCGTGAACACCAAAAATTTTTCTGGTGTTCACGGTTTTACGGGAAAGACTGTTAAGTGGCCAATGGATTTCATTACCACACCTACACTAAATTTACACAAAATTACTGCGATAAAGGCGAATACTTACTGGGTTTGTGTTTAAAGCACCTTGATCTGCCAGTTTCCATGGAACAACAGCTTTTTCAGTTACCGCAGACGAATGCTCGTCTGATACATTCTCTTCCTCTTCAACTTAAAATAAAGTAAGAAAAAATTAAAGCTGAAATTATACAGTTTAGTACAGGTGACTCTGGGCTGAGTTGTTCGAAGCCAAAATAGCACTAGTTAACCCTGGATTAACTGCGATCAAAACCCATTGCTGTCTTTCATGTGATGTACTGGTAATCACAATTCTAAAATTAAAACTAAGGGCATCTCTTCAGTTCCTCTTTCAATATTAATTTTCCTTCCCAACAGTGAGATATATAAATCTTCAAGGAAAATTCTATGCTGATACAGACCTTTCTATTACAGTTACAGCCCTTTGAAATTTGACCCAACTTACAACAGCCTGAACATGTACAAGTACTCTCAAAATGTTATAACACTTGTACTACGACTTTACTTTTAATTTTATTTCACGTATCATATTAAGTGTAAAAGTGGCTTCTGAACAAATAAGGAAATAAAACAATAAAAATTAAAGGAACTGGTTTATTCTTCAACCAACTGCCACGACAGCCATATTTGGATCTCGAGATTCTTAATAAAGGACCAAAGGAGTGAATCCTGGAAAGTAATTCCAGAACATTTTTTTGATAAGTACGGTAGGTTAAAATTTTTGTTGCGCTGTAATTATGACCAAAAATTTCTTGAGGGGACACATTTCCCAAACTTTTACAAGTTATTGTTACATTATTTCGCTGAACTTAAATCCTTTTACAATTCCCACGACAGTGACCAGGAATTGATTAAATTCAATAACAAACAAATTCGCATAAATGGTCGAACAATTTTCTATGGGAGCTGGTTTAATAGGAATGTTACTCTTATTCAAGATCTTCTGAGAGCGGATGGGAAGCTCCTCTCTCACGCAGAGTTCGTTCGAAAGTACGATTTAAATTGTAATTTCTTAACTCACACGCAGGTTGTATCGGCAATCCCAAAGTCTCTTATTGATAGGGCAAGAGCAAAACTAATAGACAAATCCATCTTTTTTTCAGCGAGCGAGTTCCAACTAACTACTGGTATTACTATAAATTTGCTTAAAATGAGAAATAGTGATTATTACTGGCTTCTGATAAAAAATCCAAAGTACAAACACACATTGAAGGGGATTGAAAAATGGCAGAGAGATTTACAGTCACATGCCACCGAGATTGATTCTTTTTTCAGCAGGGTAAAGTATATGTCAAACGATAATAAACTAAGAGAATTTTATTTCGAGCTCCTGCACCGAATAGTTGTTACAAAAAGAGAACTACATTCCCTTGGTCTCGTCAACGACACGCTTTGCATCTACTGCCGGGAGAATGATTCGATTATCCATACCTTTTGTACTGACTGTCATTAGTTTAAAGAATTTTACTCGGAAGTTATTAAATGATTTAATGCAGAAAATGTTGCCTCTCTCTCGCTATCTCCAACTGAAATTCTCTTTGGCAAAGCCCCATTCAAGACCGATCCAATAATATGGGAATTAAATTGTACCCTCCTCTTTGCTAAATATTATCTGTACTCGCAAAAATTAGCACAAAATAGGATATCCTTAGAAGAATTTAAAGTGAAGTTCTATTCTAGATTCCATCCTGAAAAGTTGCTTCGGTAACACTTACTTAATTTTTAAGAATAAGTTACAAGTAAAATATTATAACGAATAAGAGATTGTGCAGTATATTTTGTAAATAGAACACCTTGAATCATTAACCTTTACCCCAGTAGTTCAGTGTAGCTTGAGTGTAGTCCTTAGTATTTGATATTTGTAATTCTCTGTATTGTAATCTATATTGTGTTTTAAAGCTCAGGAAAAAAAATTGTGTACATCAGAGGGACACCAATACTAAGTACATACTAAGTACATACTTTTAGGACTTACTGTAAGATATTCTGACTTAGTCTAGGCTTGAGTAGTAGATGAGTTAGATTTTTAACTATAAATTCTTATTTTGCTGCTTTTAAATCAATATTCATCGTGTTTGTAATGCACGGCTCCATGGGAGAGCACTCTTTCGTGAAATGGACTCTGTGGTTAAATAAAGTTATGATTTGATTTGATTTTGAAGTCTTTTCTGTAGCCTTGTTCTGGCCAGTACTATAGAGCCATAAATTACTCCAAATTGTTTCTCTATACTTACCTTTTTTTTTTTTCAAATCTTAGTTTCATTCATGCATGTAAACATTATATTTTATTTTACTTGATGAAAACCAAGAATAGGTTACCATAAAAGTTATCCCCATATCAGCACTAATAATATTTTGAACAACCCAAACCTGAATTCAAAGGAAAGAGAAAAAATGTAGGTTTTCATAAATTTACGCCTGTGTCGCAAGTAGAGGTTGGGTGCTCAGGGACCTGGGGGCTGGTACTGCTGACCCAAACCCAGGTCGGTAGAACACCCCATAAGCCTGCCATATCCGCAATAAATGTACACTCTATGAATAGACTTGTCAGTACCTGAATCAAAGGCTGTCTTAATGCTGTCAATCACTTTTGTCATCTGCCTACTCAGCATCTTGTAAACAAAAATACTAAATTAACAATAACTAATTCACAAAAATATAATGATTACGTACAACATGAAATTTTCTGGAAATCTAGCCATCATCTGTCAGTGCACAGTCAAGCTAGTGACAGGTATGGATGAGCCTGCAAAGCAGGCATAATTATTTGTAGTGGGTGATCGGTAAAGGATAGATACATGATACAAATACTTTATGCCCCCATCTTGCGCGATGGACTGCGCATCCAAAATAGCTGCCTTCTAACAAGCATTCGAATAAACAAGTGTTCCTATGTACCCAAAAACGCCTGCTCTGCAGGCTAGGTATGGATCTATTCCTGATTTGGCATCACAGACTAATTGCATCACAGTAAGTGTAACCGCATTGCATGACATTCCTGAACATAATTTAATAATGGAACTTTGTTTCCTGTAATCAGTTAATAACGTTTTGTTTTCCTAAGCACGCAATCTATTATAGCAACGCCTTTATCGCAAGTTTAGTTAGTTGGCTCAAATTGTCGGAGAGTTCAGATCACCTTGTTCGTATTAGTAGTTGTTGCACGAACATCGAGATTCTTGGACAAGCTACGGCATAGCAGCACTGTTATGTAAGTTTTTAAACTTCTTTTCTTCTTCTAGAAAGCCAGTTTGCTGTTTTATAAATTCATCGATTTATAAGAAGTTTCAACAAAGTATTTTTTAGTGCATCGTAGCATAGATCATATTGGTTAATTTAAGGCAGTGATTTTTCCGCGTTGATCTCTCTGTATTCGCTATTATTTTAGCTTGATTTGTTACAAGACATCCTTTGCCTAGCTATAAATTGAATTTTGTAGTAATTTTGATCATATATACTGTTGATAACATGCGATTTTGTGAAAGAATGATCAGAATGTCACGTTTCTTAGATGTTGAGTTTTAGCTTTTTCTTTGTATTATTAATTTCAGTTTACGATGTGATCTTGGAATAAACCTAAAGTGATTGTCCGTAAAATATATCTTGCTTGTTGGTGCGTCGATACTAGAAAAGTTCGTTGTATGTTTGGTTCTGGTGTTTCAACCGCCGCTACAGTAAGTCTTTGTAAACATGCATGCAAAGCAGCTATAATTGTGACATCCAATCAGGAATAGACACATGTCCCTCACTAGCTCAGTCATGTGACAGATGATGGCTAGATCGCATAACTTTTACAGTCACACAGTCACAATTTGGTAAAAGAAAACAAGGCACAATGCATTTCCAACAGGTGCAAAGATTAATTTAATTTTTGCAAGAAATATTTGGGGAGAAATGCACTTTAAAAAAGAGATGTAAACCAGGCTTTAAGTAAATAATTTTAGTCTATATTTTTTCACTTTCTGTGATTTAAAATCTCCTCTCATTAGAAGCAAAACCCAAACAAGTTATGATTTGCCTGTTCATGTATATAACACTGTCAGTATTAAATAACAACAATAACAACAACAATAAAATACTATGTAATAATGAATATACATGTACATGATTTTCATATATTTGAACTGCAGATTAAAGAATGAGTACCGTATGTGAATGATCATCGCAGTTATGAACACTACTTAAGCAGTAGTGAAAATAAAGCCTGAAACAAATTCAGGCTTGTACGAGATTCGAACCCACGACCTCTGCGATACCGGTGCAGTGCTCTACCAACTGAGCTAACAAGCCAACTGGGAGCTGGTCATCTTCTTGGTTCGTAATATACCCATGAATGATGAATATGTAATAATGAATATATGATTTTCACATATTTGAACTGTGGATTAAAGAATGAGTATGTGAACGATCATCATAGTTTATAACTGCCATGATCGTTCACATATACATGTATAATACTATTAATAGTAATAATAACAACAACAACAACTTCCCATTAACAATAAAATCAATGAAAATGAATTGCAGAGTCACAAGGCAACTTTTTAAGGGCATGTTTCAGCATTCCAAATCAATGCCATCTTCAGTTTAGAAAGAAAGCATCATTCTTAATTAACTGAAGATGGCATGAGGAATGCTGAAACATGTCTTTAAAAAGTTGCCCTGTTACTCTGAAATTCATTTTAATATTAATAATGATATTAAGTAAATGAAGATCACTATGACAAGGACTCTGACTGATAGAAAGCAGGAAATTAATGCTACTAACAATAACTTTCAGGACTGGAGCGCTTGAAGCCATTGGAGAAATGGAGAAATGACTGGAGAGTGGCAACAATGATGTGAAACAGTCGCAGCCTGTGAGTGACCACACTCTGCTGGGTGACATTATGGTTGTGGTTATAATTGCCAAGGAAATGTATTCATAAGGGATATGAACTGACTGTGCCTTCTGGCATCTGCCAATGTTGATTACAGTGACTCACAACAACCAAAACTGTTTGGCTCAACATGGCAAGGGAGAGCCATATATAAACAAATTGATGTATTCTTACTGATTCTTTTGCCAAGTGTTCTAGTTACAAGCAAACCTCCCGTCTTGGGAATGTAGGTTTCCAGTTATAGGAGGTTATACAGGTGTACATGTACATGTAGAGTTTCAGTGGGGGAATCTCCGGGGCTGTAGTTTGTTTGTGTCCACTTATTGAAGGTGTCTGCTAACTGTAGCTGTTCATGACCATCATTATCACTTGTTGGGTTTTTATGGTTGGAGTTTGCATGTTAGCAAAATGTGCAATAAAGAGGCCTTCCAAGGGGTGGTCTGGTGTTGCTTTGTTGCTCTTTTATGATTCTGTCTCTCATTTGTTTCATTAGGGACAAAATAATGTCATTGTCACAAAGAAAACAAAACGGAATGGAAAGTGAATTGTCGCTGTTGCAAACTGTCACTTTTTCTGCCGATTTCTGCCAGTTGTTGGTGTTTAGGGAGAAGATTGTCACCTGTTTTCGGAGCCATGTCACTTGTCACTTCTACCCCTTGGAAGACCTCAATAAAAGCAGGGACAAACAACTTTTAATGTACCATTTTAAGTATTATATATTATAATTTATTGCAATACCCATACTACCTTGTCTACACGTGGCACATGAACTGACTGGGTCATCATTTGTGCCACGCTTGGTTTAATAAATGATATCTGCTCCCCTTCTGTCACACCTAGAAACTGCTTGAGGTCTTCACTGTTTCGCAAGGGTGGCTTGGATATCAGGCTCTGTAAATAACAAGAAGACAATTTGACCATGCACTACACAACATGTACTGTATTTCCAGAAACATGCAGCCTTTAATTTCTCAAGCTGACAAATACCCCAAATTAAAAGGTAAATTTAATATTAAAATCAGTCAACCCATACTTTGGATTGCCAACAGAGCTGTTAATAACTCAGGCAATCAGCAAAGAAGAGAAAGCACATTATATGACAATTTGTGTTTACTTATTGCTTTTAACAAAGTATGGTGCATACACTGTATTTCGAGCCTGTTCTAGCTGGGCTACTGATAACAGTGGGAGAGGTGCACAGGGTACCCAGGTCACCTATATCACCACATTACATGTGTACAAAAAAGATTAAGACCCATTACCACTCCTTCCTAGCATTGGTGCCCTCGAGTTCAGAGAGATCTTGAACTGCTGATGGATAAAACTGCCAAAACATGAGCATCCAAAAGGATGCAGGTACTCTTTCCCATCTTGTTGACCAAGATAAAATTATGTGTTGGAGAACAAGATGCATATACATTACGGACAAACTCTCACCACCAAATAATACTGCAGTAGTCTTTTTCTTCCCTCCACCACATGGGGATCAAGCCTTCCAAATGGCAGATTATACTTCCTGTTGGGTCTCAGAATATCTGAAATATACAATGGCCAGGGTAATACCCATGTTTTGATTGGACCAGAGGAGTTTGTGATTACAGTATAGATGCATTAATGATGTCGTCAGCTGAAGAAAGTGAGAAACAAAGAGCTATCTATAAAACAACATACCAGTAGATTCCATTTGCAGTGCATGTGTACTCTGATGAAGCCTGGTTCACACTAGCGATATACTGGTAACAACATACAGTGTAACTACAGCTGTACAACATAAAAAGGATGTTATGTGGACTTAAAAAATACATTAATAATTCATGAAGGAAATACAAAAGAAATTAATTTTTAATGAGTGTCTTTATATCTGATAAAGACATGGCTAAATTTTACATTCCATTTCAGCCCAAAATAAGCCAAAATCTAAATTTTAGTGTAAGAATCGATAGATGTATGTAGTAAAGTTTAGTTAAGTTTTTTAAGCTGTTAAATCCATTA
Organism: Pachyseris speciosa; assembly: GCA_016490735.1. Taxonomy (NCBI): domain Eukaryota; kingdom Metazoa; phylum Cnidaria; class Anthozoa; order Scleractinia; family Pachyseridae; genus Pachyseris; species Pachyseris speciosa. The sequence goes on from JAEMWC010000596.1 coordinate 160,072, forward strand.
GCAACACAAAGGCCGATAAAACTGATATTTTTCTTATGTCATTATGCCAATGTCTTTACAGGCCATCTGATAGGGTGCGATAAAAAAATCAGAAATTGTGCGATATTTTTAGGGTAAATTGCGCGATAACAAAGGACTATTATGCGGTAAATTATGCGATTTTTTCCTAAACTATTCCAAGCTTGTTTTACTAGGATTCTGAGAAAGAAAACTACTTTTAAGCTGCTCTAATGACGATTTTTACATCAAAGAAAGAAATAAGCAATTATAAGTGAAATGGGATAAAAATTTAATGATGATTTCCTTAGATGATCAAATTAATACATTACACAACGAAAAAAACATCAGTCCATCATCCACGTGGAACGTACCGGTGGCGTATTTTTCTGCTCTGTCTTTGGCAGTCAAATTTGAAGGAAGGTGAGATTTGGTTTTTCCAGTAGTTGAACACGAAGGAACAGCGGGCGTTTTCACTATAAACTTGTCCATCAGGACGTCGGCAATGCAAGCGAAGCTTATATTTTGTTGTCAAACAACGCTTCCCTGATATTAATTTTGCTCATTTCCGATTACCACATACTTAGCCGAAGAAGGATCGTACGTCATGGATTTAAATCAGCAATTCTGATAGGCTAACTCAGAAGAAAAGAATTGTTTACGTTGCGCCAATAGGCAATTCTTTAAGAATGAAAAAACTGGCACCAGGCCTCGGACCTGCGTAAAACGAAAATAACTCCATGAACTACGATTGTCCGTGAAATCGATTGTTTTGGAACGTTTCTTGGGCTTTTTCGAAGGTAAATCGTCTTGAAACTAAGTGCAGATGCGGAATTTTTTCAGGGAAAGCATTTATTTAGGTTTATTTTTTAAGAATTGTGTGAGTTTTTGTGAATTAAGCGATGCTTTATAAATTGTGCGATCGGATGCGATTTGAGGTCAATTGTGCGAAATCGCACCATCGCGTAATATCAGATGGCCTGTCTTTATGTCACTAGTGTGATACAGGCTTAACATGCATAGCATGTCAAAACATGGTAAGAATATCACTCTACTTTCACTCTATGTTCTATTACATCATCCCTGCATTTATCAGAGCACACATGCACTGTCAAATAGAATCTATTTGTTAAACAGAATGACAGATAATTATACATACTTATACATGAAAACGTCAGCGCTTGTTTGATATTACTAACATAAACAGCTACTGTGTTGAGTTTACAAACATAAACTTTAAACCTACAAGAAATAAATACCCTGCTGCATTTGCAGGTACATTACAGCTGTATGTTGTGATTCAACTTTATCCTTGGTTCAATTTTTATTTTCTTTTGTTCTTATTAAGGTAATGAATGGTAATCAGGACGAAACAAAGCACAAATTGAACCACAACACATATAATTATAAAATAAGCAACAGTGTATTAACCCATTGGCGCCCATGATGCCAGCCAAAAACTGCTGCACAAGACTCCCATGCTTCAAAACATTGCAACTTTCTCAATCGCACGAATATTGCCTTAACTGTCAGTTGTGAGCACATATTGGAATGTCCTTTAAATTTGCATATCCAATAAATGCAAGAAACGTAGCGATTTTTACCAAATATGGCCTTTTGAGTTTGGACAAGAACGAAATTGACCGTTTTTAACGTCAAAGAGAAGCGACAAAAATGCCCCTTTTTGCCTTTATGTTTTTTAAAGAAATCATCGTTGAAAAACCAAACTTCAACCATCAAAACAAAATTCAGTCCTTGTTCTAGCTTAGAAATGACTTTTTTTGTTCATATTCTTTTCCCGAGCGTAGATACAGCCTTTTGTTCCAGTGCATTCAGGCCTTCCTGCCATTTTCAACATCTCGACCACATTGCTTGCTGGGAAAAAACGAGAATTTTTGACAGCGCCCGTTCCTTCCCCCATTAAATTTCTTTCACATATACAGCCACTCCAACCTACTGCCAAAAATTCTTGCTTGTGGTCATCTTCAGTGATCACAAATTCCAAAATATGCAGCAGTAGGTCGAGAAATTCATCAGTAGTCGAGTACCAAAGGTACTAAGTGTTCAACTGGCCAAATTCCCAGTTTGTCGAGTAACAAGCCAAATTTGACAACAAAGTACATATTCACCTTGCTCCATTCTTTGAGAAAGTGGACTCTTTAATAGCTACCGTCACACTTAATGATGCTCATCAGGTAGCCACTAAAGATGAAAAATGGCTGTAAACTTAGCAAAAATCGCAAGCAAACCGAACTTGGGCCGTTCTTGTAGCTCCACATATGAAAAATACATGTAGCTACGTCAGAATGATGTTTTCAGAAACCTTGAGCCTCCATTGCCTTAGGACAGCCCCACTTTTCCATGGTAGTTTCAAATAAAGAGTCACTTCTTACTGAGAAGTTTTGACAGCGCCTGTTCCTTCCCCCAGTTCTTTCAGGTCAACAGCCACTCCAACCTACTGCCAAAAATTCGTGCTTGTGGTCATCTTCAGTGATCACAATTCCAAAATATGCGGCAGTAGGTCAAGAAATTCATCAATAGTCGAGAACCAAAGGTACTAAGTGTCCGACTGGCCAAATTCCCAGTTCATCAAGTAACAAGCCAAATTCGACAACAAAGTACATCACCTTGCTCCATTCTTTGAGAAAGTGGACTCTTAGCTACCGTCACACTTAATGATGCTCATCAGGCAGCCACTAAAGAGGAAAAATGGCTGTAAACTTAGCAAAAATCGCAAGCAAACCGAACTTGGGCCGTTCTTGTAGCTCCACGTATGAAAAATAGCTATGTCAGAATGATATTTTCAGAAACCTTGAGCCTCCAGTGCCTTAGGACAGCACCACTTTTCCATGGTAGTTTCAAATAAAGAGTCACAAATGCTATGGATCGTTTATAGGTGGAAAATCACTCCGAAAAGGTAAAAATGGCTGGGCGCCAACGGGTTAAAATTAATAATGTGTTAATTACATCTACAGTACATGTGGTTATCTATATTGAACTTTCACATAAATTAACATGTACCTTTCATGTGCACACCAAGTTGTCCACTGGTCAGCCGATTATGCAGCTCAATGAACTCTCTGTACCGTCTGTTGATTACTCGCTTCAGAGGTACATTCCTTTTGATTTTATCCAGAGACAGTTCCTCGTCACCTGGTTCATTATCTGTGATCTCACTATACATTCTTCTTTTCATCTGTTCCCTTTTAGCCTCATTCTTGGCTTGTTTCACTGCTGCAGTGTACACCTCATGCCATATTCGGATATCATACTAAAAGGAAAACAGAAAGTCACAGATGTGTTTCTACCAGCTGACATACCTCATGTTTAACGTCCTCTGGATAGGATAATAGCCCAGTTTACAGTAACGTTGTGAGATTTTTGACCTAGCCTTTATGTGAATTGACCCTGCTTTTATTAATACAGACCTCACTTGGCATCAAAACAACACTAACCAGCATTGCTTCCACTCAAAAGCCAGGTCAATGAGCACACAACTATAAATTGGGTGACTACATGTACATGTAAGCTTGATTTCATGGCTTTCAAGAGTCTAGACTTTGCTATGCAAGGACAGTATTTAACAATAACTGCTGACAAAGTTCTTCTTTTGACTTGATGTAACACATAGTTACATGTATATGTGTTGTCAGTAGTTCAATTTTACCCTTGGTTCAATTTTTATTTTCTTTTGTTCTTGAGTATGGTGATGTATGATAATGAGTACAAAACAAAGGAAATTAAAAATTGAACCAAGGATAAAATTGAACCACAACATATGTACATGTATGTTGTTCTTACTCATTGTACTTACAGCACACTGTAATATAATTCTTGTGGTCTTAAGTTTGGTGGGTGGGATAACATTTTTACATAAAACAAGAAAAAATTAATATCAAGACTTTCCACAAACCTCAATTTTGTATAAAGTGTATTTATTTCTTCCAGGCTCCCAAGTTGTCTCCAAAGCAACAACAGTAGCTGGAATCGAAATCAGCTGACTTGGGTGCATTCGTTTCACACTCATCATAGGGCTGTTGTCCTCTGCCCCACTCCTGCAGTCAGCACCCATAACATCTCGGGCAGACTCATCTCTGGGTGTCCCATAACAAGTGTCTGCATCACTGTCCAAAGATTCTTCTACCACAGCACAGCTTCTAGACAAGCGTCTTGCACTGCAGGATGTTGCCCCTGCTCTTCCAGTGTCTAAAGACATTCCCTGTGGAGGAGATCTTAAATGATTTTCCACTGAATGATCAAGAGATTCTCCACCAGATGCTTCTGATGACTTTGTGCTATTGCTGCTAAGGCTGTCAAATTTAAAGGGTGGCTTGAAATTTGATACAAACTTCTTTCCGGCAGTAAGAACAGCGTCACCAAAGGAGGATTCTGAGCCTTGTGTTCCAAATCCTGCAAGCAAATGTTTTTGCTGACTAGTGCCGTCTTCACTCACAGTCTCCTTATCAACATTTCCCCATGAAGATTTTCTCATATTTCCCAGTTCTGTGGAGTCTTTCTTCCCTTGTGAAGTAATTTTGTCAGTTCTAAATTTGTCTTTGCCAGATGGTGAAAAGTCATCTTGTGGACCAGAAGATTCTTCTGCCAATGAATCAGACATCAATTGTTCTTGATGTTCCTCAAAGGAAGCTTGTTTAGTTATTCTACCCTTTGTCAATTTCACCTTATCAAACCCACAAGTCTCAGTAATGTAGGGATCAAAATCAGTGATGTGCTCGAGGGCTTCTTCGCCCTGTTCAATGTATGAATCTAAAATGTCCTCTTCACTTGACATTGACTTAAAACTGTCAGAGCTACTACAGAAGCTTCTCTGACAAAACTGTGAACCAGAAATCTTTTGGGGGCATTTTGGGGTGTAAAACTCTTCTTTACACTGATTACTTGAATCTAGAAATGAAAGCTGACATGGCACACTGGCAGACCTTGTGAGTTCACTGTGAGAGGCATTAGTCACAGGCATTTCATTACTTCCTGGTAGAGAAAAGCTTCTTGTTCTAACTCTAACATAAGGGGAATCCTCTGTTATATCAGACCCCTCATCACTACTGCCCTTTTGTGCAACCAATGGCAAAGGAAGGTTTCCATCATCACTCTCCCCAAAAGCATAGCAACAGGTCATTTCCTTTAAGCTTTGAAGCTTTGCTCCATCATCTCCATTGCTTTCCATCTCAGACAACTGCTCCTTCATTTCTTCAAAGCTCTGAGTCCTGAAAGCTTCATCTCCTGATGAAGGACAAATCCCCCACGAAGAAGACAGGCTGCACAATGTGAGGTTGTCTTGTGACGATGGAGGGACAACCTCTGTGGACCAGTTGCTTCCATTTTGATTTTGGTCAGTATCAGAGTTTGTTCTCCTCTCCTCCAGTGATATCACCAGGAATGACTCACCATTGTCATGTTGGCTCTCTCCTATTGGAGGCTGCCTCTCAGAGGTCACTGACCACTGAAAATCAGGAGGGCCTACACAGGCTCCAGGAGATGTGATTTCAATTCTCTCACCCACGTCCTCCATGGAATCTTTACTTTCTTGCCTGGTCATCTCCTCTGTCACTGTTTTCTTATTATCAAGCACAGCTGTTGCATTCTCTACCGGGTAGTACAGCTGCACCTCATCATTCACTTGGTATTTCTCGGCACTACTCAAACCATCACTGTGATCTATTGCATCAAGATGGTTGCCAACATCTCTTACCCCTATTTTCTGAGCTTCCCTATCATCATTAAGAATGCCAATCACTACCTGACATATCCAATCAGGGTCAGTCAACAGTTCAACAAGAGGAGCCATCACTTGAACTGTCAAAATTTCTCGCAAAATAAACCTTCCTGTATCACAACTAAATGTGTCCTTTGGTATCATGGCTGCAAGGAGAGAATCTATTACGTTTCTTAAGTAACTGAGCTCCACAGCAGGACCAGATAAAGCCGGTGGTTCAAACTTGAGTTGTGATTCATAAGTTTGACACAGCAGCTGGGACGAAGAAATGCTCAGTCTCAGTTTAGGATCTTTAGCCTTCACGATCGCCAAGGCCTTGTTAAACCTCTCCAAATGTCCGTGAAAGACCACGATAACTTGTTCGATCAAGTAGTGCGAGTCGATTTGCGAAGCTCGCTTGTAGCTTTCCAAACATAACATCTCGAGAGATTCTCGGGTTTCGGCGATGAAGTGCTCTCCTTCCCCGACATTTTCGTACCACGTACGGATAAAATCGCGGATGATATTCGCAATAAACTTTTTCAATCCCTCCTCCACAGGTTTCGGGAGTTCCTCAAGGCTATTAAAGCCGCCATCTGTGTAGAAAGACGAGTAGGCGATGCGACTCTCCAGTCGATGGGGAGCTCCGAAACCAAACAACTCTACGGCCTTAAAAAATTCTTCAAATAATCTATCTAGCCCCCATTTGTTGCTCAGAAAAAGATACGTGAACCCACAGCTTATGCCAGCGAAGATCAAGTAGAGAAACAACGACTTAATCGAACATCCGACGAAAAAAAGACAGGTCGAAACAGCGAACACTACACACCAGCCCATGTTACACCATGTTGGTGTTATCTCGAGCTTCTCAAAAATTGCTTGGTCACCAAGCCCTCTTACACGACACCCAACCACAAAAAACAAAAATTTAATGGCGAATAAAATTTTAAGTCAAAAACAAAATCAAATAGTTATCTTGTCTGTTTGGTTTTCTGCACCATTTCGGCCACCACAATCTATAAATGACAGAAAACCATTGATAAATCGTCTACATTTATAACTACAACTACAGTGTACATTTAATCTTCTTAAGAAGAAAGGAAAATACCCTTCATAAAAACTAAGGCCTTAGACTGTTTCTACACTTAAAAAAATTTAGAGAAACTTTCAGATTCTTTTTTCTACTTTTAATTGTTTAAAATAAAAGTTTGAAAATTCCGAAATTGCCATACATCAAGTGTCTCTTTCCTGTGACCTTTGCCTTCGTTTTTCGCCTAGGCAGCCACGCCTCCAGTTCTCTGTTGACAACCAAGACGAAATACAATGGCTGAACATTATTTGTATTCTGTCAAAACAGCGCTTCGTGTGGGGATTTTGCAGATACTGGCTGGGCTCATAAGCATTGGTATTGGAGCTTTTAACACAAGAAAGGAAGATCATGAAGCTTTTATCAAGTTTAAACCCGAGGGTCTCCCTGTTTGGTCTGGAGTGCTGGTAAGTGTGAAAGGAATTAAGCTTACTTGCAGTCGGTTATGCATAAATCGTTACGAAAGTGAAATTTTTCACATTGAGATGGCATTGTGAACTACAATAAATTCGAATTCGTTAAGGGTCGAAAATTATTTTTTATCAGCAAAGGAACCTGCGAAAAATATCTTAAAATCGTCGGAAATGCAACATTGTGCATGTGCGTGGTTACGATATTTCAAGAGTATTTTTCCGTTCTCTGTTCTTACCTTTTCGTGAATCATCAGCCTGGAGCTTTTCTAAAGTTATGCTCAAATTTTTGAGGCTCGAAATTGCTTTTTACTCTGTAGAAGTATTTTCAAAGCCTCTGATTCCCTGAGAAAAGACAGTAGTAGTTACTAGTTTAGTAGCTGAAGGATCTACCGGATATGCACTGGGATGTGTCTTTCAATATTGCGAAAACTGTATTTCATTTTTTTTCGCAGACGTGAGAATTATTTTGTAGCAGATTAAACTGCTACAGAATAGTGTTGTCCAGACATTTTGATCTTACACTTAAGCATTACTGTGAACTATAAAGGACAATTTATTTCAGATCAGCGTATTGAATTTACATTAGCTACGGGAAAACCTAACACATCGCAGTTGCAATTTTGGTTGAATATTCACACGTCTAGGTCTCATCAACAGACCGAAATGTCAGATCGTCACTTAAGCGACAATATAGTCGCACAGGAATGTTTCAGTTCATTTTATTTCGCACTATTTACAAAGTACATGTAATTTTTACAGTAGCTTTTATTTGAATGATCATGGGGCAACGTTTATTTGATATCCAACTTGTATAACTCACATACTGTAACCTTTTTTAAATAATTTATAACACCTGATGTTGGGCAGCAAAATAATTATAAACAGCAGGGTGTAACATGTCGGTAATTTCGATAGTAGATAAAAGTCGATCGTTGTCGATTGAATACGACTCAATAATTGTCAATCAGCAAATATTGGAAATCAATAAAAGTCGATCACATGATTTCTTGGGATTATCAATTCCGATTTCGAGGTGGGATTTGATGGCTTGCACCTGTCCGACTTTTCCAAGGCTCTGAACCCATGGTAAGCTGTCTGTGTGGGCATAAAATCAATCAAATTTAGTAAAAATAAAATTTTTCACAAAAACTTTGGCTGTAAAACAGCTGCAAATGTAACTTGTGATTTTCAACTTTTATCAACAAATTTAACTCATTGCTTGACACTTATTCGACAACTATCTAGTTGTATTGACTTATTGACAACCTTTTTGATGATCGATTTAAATCGGCATGGCAGGGAGCAGGGTTGGCGCAGTGGTGAGAGCGCTCGCCTTCCACCAATGTGTCCCGGGTTCGATTCCCGGACTCGGCGTCATAAGTGAGCTGAGTTTGTTGGTTCTCTACTCTGCTCCGAGAGGTTTTTCTCCGGGTACTCCGGTTTTCCCCTCTCCCCAAAAACCAACATTTGATTTGATTTGATTTAATTTGATTTATCAGGGCCACAAGTTTATTAGCCTGTGGCTATTACGTGCTACCCTGGATAAAAAAATTATCAGCTGTTAAGATTAAAAGCTGTTTGAATTTTCTCTTTCTCATTATTAACAGGTCAGAGTGAAGATTAATGTTAGTATTTTTTCTATTTTCAGTTTTTAATCACTGGAGGAGTAGGATGTCTTAGTTACAAGAGACCCAAAAAAATAACAGTAAGTTAATTTCTTGTCAAGAATTTATGCCCTGTGAAAATTTAATGCAGACATATTTCATTTAATAGTGCTTCTCTGGCAAGCTGCTGGGTATATAAAGTTGGTTGCACCATTCTGGTCACAGGTGTACAGTAGTCATAAAAAGTACATGTCGTATATAGTTTGTACGTTTTTCCCTTTCCTGCCCCATGTACATGTACGTGTGTGATAAATGAATCATACAGCTGTAAGCATTCATATCTAGGTTATGTGTGTATATGGGATGGGTGGGGGAGGGCTGTGTGGGTGTCGGTGGGCACCAGGGAACTACATGGAGGAAAGGGGTACCCTGTTCTCAGCTCTCAAAGTAGTTACAATTATTGGTTTTGGTAATAAAATTAATTAAAACAAATTGGGGCAAGGAAAGAAAAACATGAGGACACGAGCCCTGCTGGATTTTCTTCATTCCTTCATCTTGTGTTTGTTAGCCTGCAGTGCAGGCGTATTTCGGGTGCACGAGTGCACATTTTCGAATTAGGCCGCCATTTTGGATTTGGTAACTGTGGAGGGTTGGAGCAAGGAAAAATTTGCAGAGGAAGTAGGCGCGAGGTGGAAAAAACTGGCGAGGGGGGAGGGAAGGCGAAATTCATGTGCCCCACCCCTTCGCCCTCTGCCCCAACCCTCTACCGATTCACCTTCTGCCCCAACCCTCTACCAGTCAAGCAACAATCCAGGATGGTGACATCGAAAACCTTGTCTGTCGTTTCGTTCCAAAATAACGCCTGCACTGCAGGCTAGTGTTTGTTTGTTTGTTGTTTCTGGCAATAATTCATTCCACTATCACCCTTACAGAATTAACTTAGACTCTATCCTGTTGTCACTGTAACTCTGAATCAGTAAACAACAAGCTTATTTATTTCCACAAGCTTCAAGGCATGTTTGTTTCCAAGTAAAGTCTGTGAGATTTTCTGTCACCCCTTAACCCTTTCCTCCCTAATAGTGACTTATAGATTTTACTTTGTCTAAAGCCAGACGATTTTACTTGTCAAAGGGACACCCTTAGGGGTTAAAGGGTTAAGCTCTCGTGTAATTTCTGTTGAGCCCCTGTCAGACTGCCACTTGCCACACTCCTGACAGTTGCCACTCAATAGGGTTTCATACTGAGGAAATGGTACCAGAGACAAAATTAATTTCTCTCTGGTTAGGGAGTTGGGTGGGGAGGGGGGCTCTTTAACATTACAGCATGTACACATGCACATCCAAACTCTCATTGTTCATTCAACATTATTATTATTAGTAATTCCATCCCCTATGCAAGCAGGTCCCTAAGACTAAAATCATCTATTATAACTTGGCTTTATACACAAAGTATGCAATAAGAATAGCACCCACACTTTGGTAATAAATCATGTTCTAATTAGAATACTTTAAGACTAACCTACGGATACAATCTTAATAAAATTATGTTATACACAGGGCGATACTACACGCCGAAACATCTAATAAGAGATTTATTATCCAACTTGAATTGCAAGCACAGAATTTATAGAAGGTGTGCATGACAGGTTTTGCATAATGCACACAAGTTTCTCTACAGTAACAGTATAAATATCCAAATGTACAATATCACGGAATATTTATACTCCTCTCTTGCATTTTCTGTACAATAACTAACTTAGTTGGATAATAAAGACAGGTATTGCATAAGATCATTATTATACCTGTACATTGTATTAAATAATTACATGTATAGATAGTATACCATCAATTTGGATCATTTTCCATCAAAGTTTAGAGTGTATTTAAATGATGTGCTACCTTATTTAATTGTTTTACCTGCCGCTCTCTGTAGCTCAGTGAAGTATCCACACCAGTAATCAGAAGCTCATGGGGTTCAAGTCAGATTTCTTAAATCCTGAGTGTGCATGTGTCACTATATAGTATATTAAGACTTACTTAATATGTAATTTTTTTTTCTCAGATTCATGTTTTCCTGGTGCTATGCATCTTAACAGTGGTAACTAGTATCCTAATGTTCTGGATCATCATGCCGCTCATTGTGTCAGGAGACAAGGAAGTAGAGTGGAACTTGTTTTTTGGCTCATTCCTTGGTGTTGTAGCAGTAACGTTTGTTGTCAGCATGAAGGGGTCATTTGTGGCATTTAAGGCTTCGTTTTTCCAGTACAACTGCTGTAACAAGGCTCCTCGTTTGCAGGTAGAGTAGCTACTAGTTTTGTAATTGACCAACCCAAAACAGCCTGCTAATGATCCCCACCCAACAAAAAAAGAACAAAACAAAACAACTACCGGTACCTAAACATAAAAACTTTGTGGCTTCTAATAAATCCTGAAGAACAGTGAGCCCTGAGGGTAGCAACCCCTCTTGAAAGTAGTGAGTCCCCAAAAAATAGCAATACTTGACCAAGTTTTCTTAACTACCGTACATTAATTTATTGTTTTTCAATCCATAGTCAAATTTTTAATACATACATGTACAATCGTGTAGTGACAAATTGATCATGATAAGGCACTTTACAACAAGGGAAAGCCTCAAGCCATCATTTGTCCTTGACATCAGTTCATTGACGATGCAAACCAAACTTTTAATGTGGTTGTTTATTTTTCACTCCCAAAAAAGAGCTAGCGCTAGCTTTGTTTCATGGTGTTTGTTCCCCGAAAGTTATGACACCCACCACCCTCTCCCCAAAAGTAACAGGGCCCAATTAAAGGCTGCTAATTTCCAAAGTAACGAGAGCTGCTTCTATAGAAACTTTAAGGTAGTGTCCTGAATAGTGCAGTATTTTCAACCCTGTCCAGACTGCAATTGAAGGGTGTAATGGGTGTGGTTGCAGTCTGCCGTTAACTACTGTACTCTGGGAAAAAACCATCCCCCATAGCAAATTTTCCCATTTCTGATGTGCCTCTATAGTTTAATTTGAGATTTGATGTTGTCTAAGAATGGAGTCTGTTGTTTTGAAATGACAAATGTCATCCAAATGTATCCATTGCTTTCAGTCTATTGAATTTTTATCTTTTTTTTAGAATTCTGAACCTGTGGAACTCAACTCATCATCAGCATGTATGATTACATCAACTTCAGTTGTGTTAGATGACACACGACAAGAAATGAGAGAGGAAAGAATAGTAAGTTAATAATTAAAAGCAACTGCCTCTGGGGCTGGAGAGTGTTGAATTCTTTCTCGTTTTAATGTGTTTTCTTGTTTGACAGAAAACACTTGCATTACTTTGACTGGGATCTTCGTATTAATAATATAACAATTAGTCATGATCAAAAGCAGTTTTCAAGAAAACATGATTTTCAGCTTATACCTGTGCTGTAGCATACCTTCCCTATTATTGGCAGACTCTGCCCTCATTTCTTACATTTTCTTAATGTGAAAATTGCAATTTTTGAATAAATTGTTCTATTCCATGAAGTCAGATCTTTACGAAACTTTTGCTATATTTGATATTGCGAATTTATGTGTGAACTTGGATATTATTATTTAGAATTATTTAACTATTTTAATTAAAATAAGATAAGTATTTTTAAAAACACAGGCCTCCATTTAAACCAGCCGTAGCTGAATTGGACATGTTAGCCTGTTTAAATATCGCTTATAAATAAATAAACTCGGTTTTACATCACTGTCATTGAATATAAACCCTGTTCCTAAAACGTTGCGCACATGAATAGAGTTTGAGCCACAAAATGTATACATAATTAATGTATGAGGCTGTGTGGAAATCCTGCCCAATTCATCCGGAACATCTGTTATTTTCTTCTTGCAGATATCGAGGACACCAAGGTCGCAAAGTCAATCGTCTTCCAATTCACTTCCATACTCATCGTATTCCCACAGACACCACAGGCCAAGAGCCCATTCAAGCCAGAGGGGGTAGAGATGGAAGCAAGAATAGCGCGCCATGACACCAGACCCCCTCCTCCCCCATACCAGACGCTGAAGCTTCCTCACTTGCCGTCGTATACGGAAGTGGGAGTTTCCACTCCACCCCCTCCTTATACTGAGAAAAAGGAAGGTAGATAATGACCTTGATGCAAACAGAAATTAGTTGGTAGTGAACAGTGGTTGTTGATAATGGAAGAATTCCAAAACAGCGATGAACCTCATTATATGAACGCCAAAGTGCCATGAAGTCAGTGGTATTAGCGGACTCGATCGAATTAACTTTGTCTCTTTATACTGGGAATTGTCGCGAGATCTTTGCAAGGGCTGCTGGAATCCAAAAGACTGATTACATGGGGTAATCTCGCATTTTGGGGAGACAATTGAGCTTCAAACTGAATCATCGTCATCGTCATCGTCATCGTCATCGTTATGATTACTTGGTACTGCATGGCACATGCGACGGACAACATGTACATTTGTGTCAAATACTGATTGGTTGATTGCGCTGTTTGCATCTTTCGTGATTGGCCAGATTAGTTACTTTCGTTATAACGGTAAGTCGTCAATCATCGCGAACAACATTCTGCCGAAATTAAATTATGGACAGTTTTAGCTCGATTTTCGCAAATTGCAAACTCGGCATTCCAGGCACCGCACAGGGGAAGGGGCTATTCCCCCCGCCCCTCCCCCCCCCCCACCCCCACTTTTCAACAGTACAATGTCTTGAGGGCAATCGCATGTTGAGTTAAGCTTTGTGGATACGTTACTAATTGCCAGTTATGATTAGTTAAACGAAAAGGTAATTAAGTTCGTTTTTTGCTGCTGCCATGTTAGTTTTAAATGCATTTCTAGCCATTTCAGAGGACTTTAATTTAAAACTTTTCTGGGGGAGCATGCCCCCGGACCCCCCTAGTTGAAGTTCGAAGTGAGCCCCGCCCCTTAGTTTTCCTAGGGATAACAAAGCGAGTGAAACACGCGAGTGCGTGATAACCGCGAGACAACCGTGGATAAATAAAGTATTCTGTTCTGTTCTGGGGAGGCAATTCTCTCGCGAGCACTTTTGTGTTTCGCTCGCTTTACTACCCCTAACAAATAGTAAGGGACTACAGTCCACCGTACATATTAAAGGAACGAAACCGCCGTCTCATTGAATAGAAACACAGTATAATATGAATGTATGTAAATACGCTTCAGATTACAACGTGTAAATATGCTAAATTTGTAAATAAATCATGTCAGTTGAGAGAATTTCGTTAACGTTGTGTTTTTAATGCAGCTGGCTGGCTTGAACAGCCATTTCGTGAATGCCGATGCACCAATATGGAGTCGAAAATTTCAATATTCTACGAAATCGCACAGCATATCGCTTGATATTTGGCCGAGGAGACCGCTCTTTGAACAACTGCGGCCAGCACAGGTTTTCACTACTATGGAGAGTAATGCGGCAAGTTATAATGAGAATACTGGTGAGACACAGGAGAAGCCCACGTGAGTTTCAGTCAACAAGTCAAAGCGTCTTCATTGGTGCAATTTGGCGCACTGTATACACCTGACCTGTGACGGCGTGTTCGTCCGGTAGATGCAAGATAAACGTTCTCGATTACGTGCCTACGTCGTGACCTCTCCAATGTGAAGCCCTTTAATGTCTTAAGGCACTTTTCCACCACGCGCAAGACATAAAATTCTCAGCGTTTTAATTTAGTATCCTGTCAACTTTCTTGGGATGATTTGAGGACAATGGTTGAAGACATTTGACAATAACTATTCTCTTCCCCACAGCGTCTAGGTTAAAGCTGACTGCTGAATAGAATTTGTAAGATGTTCGATTACTAAGAACATTTTTTACCGAACGCCGCACACTGTAGTCTGCGAAAACAGTCGTCTCTTATCACTGGGCGTTCCCTCCTCCCGAGGACAACGACTTTTGAGGGCTACAATAATTAACTATGCCACAATGTACGAGGATTAAGAAAATCTTCGTACTCAGCTCGACTGGTTTGTGATTTCCATTCAATCAAATCATAATGCAGTCATTTCGCAGGTAAATGGTATAACCGTAAAAGCTCTATTAACCCCCCCCCCTCCCCCCACTCTAATAAGCCCCCCGTTTAGGAGTCGGTTTTTGTAATAAGACCCCAACTCTAATAAGCCCCCCTCCCCCCTTTTGGCACACAATTATTCCCTCTTACGAATACACTTTATGCGGCCCAATTGGTTTCTTT
Source organism: Pachyseris speciosa (assembly GCA_016490735.1). NCBI lineage: Eukaryota > Metazoa > Cnidaria > Anthozoa > Scleractinia > Pachyseridae > Pachyseris > Pachyseris speciosa. The sequence goes on from JAEMWC010000596.1 coordinate 175,099, forward strand.
TTAAACATACAATAAAACACAATACTTTTTCCTGCTCAGTAGTAAATTATAAAGTTTTACTGCAGTTCTTTGAGATTTGTACAGAAACTATTTAACACGAAAACGGCGTGTTCAAAGATTTGAAATAAGCCCCCCCTCAATAAGGCCTGAAATTAAATAAGCCCCCGGGGGCTCAATAGAGCTTTTACGGTAATTATTGTTTTTTGTCCCTCTGTCGTGTCTGTTCTCGGAAATATCATATGATTGGCATTGCATCAAAACTGGGCACCCCGTCGCGTAGCAACAAAAGTAAGGAGGGGTCGGACGGGTGTCCGAAACCACTGGGATTTCGCTAAGATAATTGGGACGCGAGGGGCTCAAGGTTAGATAGATAGTTCATCTTCTTTTTACTTCTACTGTCCATAAGTCCACAAGTTCTCACTAATAACTTTGTATCCGGCGTTAAATATTGTCCGCACAGTATACATCATGTGCTTTATTCAAGCCCAAAACGAGAAGAACCAGCTTGAATGGACCTGCCCTCTCCACTCTCACCCCTGCAACTTCAAAAGTTAAACAAATAAACACCTTTTGGAAATAGAATAACACTATAAGAATAAGACTCTATTTTGAGGCATCATGACTACGACTGACAGGCATCGAGACTCGCAGTTGACTTCACAAGGGTGTGATATGGAAGGAGTGTCGTCCACTTTACAGAAGTTCTTGTTTAAGTAGTAATAACATCTTTATTAAAAGGAAAAATATATAAACCTTCTAAATTCTCGGTCAAATCACAAACCTAGTGCTCTACAAACTCTTCTTAGACACCTTTCTAAAGTGTATATAAATGCAAATCACACAGTGACAACTTGGATATCACATTTCTCATGCAACAGTTCAAGACTTCAAACAATTAGTACACTCTTCAGGAAAGTGAAATAAAGTATACACATCTCTTCTTCTTTCAGTAGGGTTGCACTTACTGTACATCGTCCACTTATACCGCCCAATTAATGCTAAAGTCATAACTGGTGATAGCCAAACTGATTCGAGAATTCTGTTATAGTTATGATTAGAGCATTAATAGGACAGTACACGCGTCATGCCTAAGAAATTGAACAAGAATAAGTTCTTTGTGACGTACCTCGCGGTGAAAACTGTGTTTTTTTCCTGCAAAGTTTATCTCCTACGTCTTTCTTGAATTTTGCTATACATAAGATTAATTGGTAACTCCGTGTCGACCAATTCGGTCTGTAATAATCACGGACTCCCACTATGCGGTCTTCCGATCAGATCCCATTACAAATCAATCAGATTCCATTATAAATCAATCCGATTTTTGTTATAGTTATGATCAACGGAACAATAGTAAGGAGAAATTACATACTGGTCACTGATAGGGTTTACAGAGTTTAAAGTACCGACAAATCATTTAGTATAACTGCCGTCCATCTTTGAACTGGAGGGTTTACTCTGTGTTATCATACAGCTTCTCTCAATGCTGCGTAGAGACCCGCTGATATGAGACCTGGAATGAATGGGAGGAAAAGCAATCAACGGCAAATCTAACCAAGCAACTGTAGAATAACTTACTAAATAGCATGAGAAATAAAAAGTCAGTTTCTCGAGGGCAAGATTTACACAGCGTCTCATGCAATAATTGCACATGCAATACTCTCATGCTAATTCTCGCAACCAAACGGCGACCATGCGCAGAGTTTGAGTGGGGGAAATACACACATAACTAATGTATGGGGCTGTACACATATCTTACTTTGTCGAAAAAATATCAAGTTTGTGTTAAATTGTGACAAATGTAAAGTTTGTGCGTAAATTACAAAGCTTTTAAGAGAAACAAGAGGCTACAATTAGCCTAAACTCGGGCTTGCAAAAAACAGTATTGTATCCCTAACTGGAAGTCTGTCTTTCTTACATCGGACGCATTGTGTTTAGCTTGTGTTGGAGTCTATTTCTTTAGACCCCTATCAACATATATTCCTCTAAAATACAGCTCAACCATTGAGAACAATAATTATAACACTTGTAAAAAATATTTCTAAAAGAACAAGGAAAAGAGAAACAGAAAAAATAAAGCCCGTGATATATACCACTAAAGGACATTGAACCCGGTTTAGCTGCGTCACAGGCAGGAACAATGACCTTTAGGCCACAGAGGTTTATCATTATGCAAGGTGATAAAAATAGTGTATTGATTCCAAAAAAAAAACTAAGCACACTTGTTTTCGCTTCGATGGATAATTGTTTGAGAAAGGAAACGCTTATCGAACGATGTAGGATTTTTTCGCATAAATGTGAATGGAGTCTCGGTGAAATGTCAGTAGAAAATTAATTAGCAGAGTGAAACTGTTTACAAATACGTCAATCCAGGGTCATTTGAAACACAAGAAAGGAACGTTTCTGGACAGTTTCAAGCCGCTAGTACATTTGTAAAAACTAATCGCTTATCATTCAAAAATTAAAGTCCAGAAATTGAGATATTGTGGGAAAATAGTAAATTAACTACCTGTCAAACAAAATCTCAGGGGTGTGTGATATCCCGTACTTGAGTTATTCAACAAAATGTACATCTCAATGGAGCGGATACGGGGAACACGGCAGTCCATCTGGAGTTAAATTTTGGTCATGTTAAAAGCTTTCTTCTCGCTGTTGAACTTGCAAACATTCGTATAGACACTTCTCTTAACATATTAGTTGTTCAGACTTCAAAGACACAAGGTGAATCGACGTTTTCCGATACGTGACAACAAGTATCATTCTTGCTGTTGATATGAGATTTATACTTCCGAATCACTCGGCCGTGTAAGGTCAAACTCCCTTTGTCTGTAGTCTCTAATTTTTGGCGCTCCCCTCGCGTCGCGTCTCCTCGCAACTTCGCGCGCGCACGTGTCTTTCGCCCGCCCCACAATCCATCGCCAAAATTAGAGACTACTCGCAGTCTACTGAAGCAGACACGAGGAAACACGGCAGTCCATCTGGAGTTAAGTTTACTCATGTTAAAAGCTTTCTTCTCGCCGTTGAACTTGCAATCATTCGCATAGACACTTCTCTTAGCATATTGTTTGTTCAGACTTCAAAAGACACAAGGTGAATCGACATTTTCCGATACGTGACAAGAGGCATCACTCTGTTAAAAATAGTTAGCGCTTGCGCAGAAACGCCGGAAGTGCACTTTGTGGATGATACTCGACGACGAAAAAGAATAACCGTCGGTAATCTTAGACCCGGGCGACGCGCGAGACGCGCGCAGCCCGAGTAATGAAACGTTTGTGAGAGAAATATAAAGTTTACCAGAAATCTAAAGTCTGTATGTAAAATACAAAGTTTTAAGGAGAAATTTAAAGTTAAATAACAAACTTTGTGAGTAACCGACATCTATCCATTCTTACAATAAAATTTAGATTTTAGGTTATTTTGGCCCAGAACATCGGATGTAAAATTTAGCCGTGTCTTTATCAGATAAAAAGACGTCATTAAAAATTAATTTCTTTTGTATTTCCTTCATAAATTATTGAGTATTTTAAATATATTTTATGATCGTTTCTCTTAAATAATAGTTGGTGCGATATCTGTAACGGATTTTACCAACTTAATAAATGTAGATGTAGATGTATAATTTCTCCAGCCAATTACAACAGACACAAACATCGCAATGAGCCAATCAGAAAACGAAGCAATTAAATGCAGCTGGCGCAAATTGCGGGAAACTGAACGCATGCAAGTCGCGATTGGTTTTGGTTTTGTTTCTCATTGGTTGAAAAAGTGGCGCGAGTTATGCTAGCCAATCACAGAGCGAAGCAATGCAAACCAAAGCAAACGAAATTTTTTCGACAGTCAATTGAAAGACGCCCTGTGTGCACAGAATTTAGCATTATTGTACAACACGGCCTAAAAGCCTCACTGCACGAAACAGACCTGCAAACGGCATGGTGACGATCCATGCTAGTAAAACGTTCCGAAACAAGGACCAATCAACGACTTCCTTGGACCTGACTCTTCCCACCATGACAACAGAACCCACTTTACAATGCGTGGTGCTGATGGGAATGCCAAGGTTGGAAGCACACAGTACTGTCAAGGCTGAACCAATCTCTATCACAAACCCACTGCAAAAGAATGATAAAGAAAGATGAAAGATACAGGTTGGCTACACATCTCTTTTACTGCAAAGTGGCTCACGACAAATAATTGAAGGTCAAAAGGGGAGTATATCGCTTTTTGGCCTTAAAACCCACATCTTGAGCTGTAGATGCGTTCTACTTTGCCATACCGAGTGGTTATAGTGTCAGAAATAAAGTTCTGCAAATATTTTGAGCCAATTTGCGTATGACGTTTGCCTAAAACTGAACCAACACCAAAGAACAGAAACCAACCAAGCAATTACAGATCCTTTTATTTCAGTTTCTTGAGTTTTTGGCGAAAGTCACAAGATAATCCTTCGGATCCGAGCCTTCAAATCACAAAATCATTGCAGAACTTCATTTCTGACACCACTTCCAGTCTGTATGCCAAAGTAGAGTGAGTTAAGAGATACTTTTGGTTTTAAGGCAAAAAAGAGATATACCGGTAAGTTGTGGTATGAAATTATTTCATACCAGTATGAAATTTATTTCCTTTCTCTCCTAACCCTAATTAAATTATTCATAGGAGACAAAGGAAATACATTTCATACTGATATGAAATTATTTTCTTGTACCACAACATATATCCTGCCACCTTTTGTGGGAAGGCCTTTAATTATTGTTCAATCATTCATTGCTACCAAACAGAGGTCAGAAGAACTCCAGCTTGGTTTTTCAGCGTGATGTTTTATGGTTGGAATTTTAGTGTATTAATGAATAAATTATTACGCAGCATAGCATAGCACAGCACGGTGTGGTGTCACCTGGCATTGGTAACAAAGGTCGGAGTGATGTAGAACAGAGTAAGGTAAAGCTATTTTCTTGGAGCTTGTATTTTGTAATAGCAATTTAATCATAGCATGCAATCAGACATGAAGACTATTACCATTTCCAATCATCACTTTGTAAACTTTGCAACACTACAACAGATGCAATGTTTACAGTACGTACAGGAAGTGTAACAACCGGATGTTGTAGTTTGTATGCATGTGTGTCGCTATGAACTTTGGGAGTTGTTCTTTTCAACCATCATGGCAGTCCATGTCAGCGGACTGATTTTCTGTGTATGCATTAAAATCGTTTATATATCTAAAACATCATGAGTTATTATCGAAATGAAACATCAGAGTAACTAGCTATTGTACACCAAATACCCTCATAGAAAGGTTTCATGAAAAGTATTTGGCCAAATGGATTTGTGGTTGGGAAAAAGCTTTTAATGAGCTAATCTCAGGGGTAGTGACTACGGGGAGGTGGCCATTTAGGAGAGTGTGGACTGTCCACTGTACCTTGATGGTGTTATAGGTGTAAGGTCCTCCCCTACAGTCTTTATCACTCGGCGCCCCCAGACAAACAAACCAATGCATATTCCCACCCCTCCGTAGACCAAAATCCAGATAGGGATCAAAACTTTTTGCTGAATCATGCCAGATGAGTAGATAACCCATAACGAGATCAAAGGACCAATGGCATTGCTGCAAGGGACAGAGAAAATAATAAACATCAAGGAATCTACAACAAAAATCAAGGTGTTTAACATTACAGGATTGTAAGTCTTTAAAGTTACTAATAGATCTAAAAGATTAAAGAACGTTAAGAAATAAGCTTGTTACAGAGAAGGATATAGGCTGTTTAAAGCCAATAAATCAAAACTACTGATGGCAACACTATTTAATTAACAGTCTAATAGCAAACAATTGAAACTTAATGCCTACAGCTGTAGTGCATGATCAAGATATCAAGGGGATTCATTTAAACTGTCTGATTCTCAAGCTACCAATTTAGACTTAATTGAAACATATGAGGCAAGTTTCCCATAATGATAAACACTATTTTCTACCATGCAATCAATAACATTTTCTGTACAAATGCTTATTTCATGGGCCCTTTTCCATTGGCTCATAGTTAACACTGGGTTTTCAAGAAACAGCTGCCAGAATTATGGGAGAATCCTGATGACATTACTGTAGCTCAACTTCATACCAGTGGTGACCATGCAGTAATTAGCTTGGAAAAAAAAACAGGAAAAGAAAACTATTGATTTTTATGCAGAGTGTCCATCTACAGCAGTAAAATCATAAGACAGCTTTAGAGGACTTCAGTGACAATAATGTCCAAACCATGACTACAAAGCTTGAAAAAAGCTAATTCATTTAATAAGTAACCAACTACTTGGTTTCCTGGATGCTGTATCCTCCAATACAGATAATCCATTTATTTCAGTCTACTTTCTTCATTATTCTAAGTACCTGACATCATTTCCACCATGAGCAAAAGCTCCAAATGATGCAGTTAAAATCTGCAAGAATGCAAACAGCTTGCCAGTCTTGGGCTCGTCAGAAACTTTCTTCCGCGTCTCTATGAGCAATGACATTCCTCGAGACCGGGCCCTGTCTTTCTGCGCCTCGTTGGGCTCGGTACCATTCTCCTCACTGGGTTCAATGAGTACTTTTGAATCACTGGTGCATTCATGGAGAACTGTTGACTTAATTCTGGAGTCCTTTCATCAGGAAGTGCAAGGGAGCCGGCTGGCTTATCATCATCTCCCTCTTGGTTGTAAACTGGAGGCGGCTCTTCCACTTCTATGATGCCCACAAATAAAAAAGGATCGAAATATGAATTTAAAGAGCTCCTGCCTGAGAGAGTTCCTACCATTCTTGATATCCTTCAGCAAAAGCCTTAGGGCACTTTTCATTTCACCAGAATTTTTGGGTAAAAATTCTGGAAACTTTCTGCATCAAAAAGAAACTATACCAGAGTACACATTTTTCCACCCAGACAAAGAGCTGGTCCTTAGTTCCAAGCTTAAACTGAGTGCCAAAATGTCAATAAACAGGACCAAAGGAAGTTCTGGTGCATGGTTGATTTCTTTTGTTTGAATTCAAACAAGAAATCACTCATCCATCACTGATCATGGGTAAGTTCAAATTTAAGCTTGAGTCACATTAATTTGCCAAATCCAGGCCTTAAAATCACAAAATAAGTGTATGCATATAATTATTTTAAAAAGATCACATTTTGAAGCCAAACCATTACTTGCATACTTTTTGCACCAAGCCCTTCAATTTCAAAAACTTGTTGATGCAGGCCCAGGAACATGGAGAAATGGAATAGTAAGTTCTGCTCAAGTTATGGGAACAGAAAAGCAAAAGACTTCTCAAGGGTGTCCATTTGTTCTGGAAAATTCCCTGAAGAGTTCTGACTGCAAGGTTACCCACCTCTTTTGTCCTTTTCTTCTGGGTCAACTTTAGACGGTGAGGTAGACAGTGACTTGGTGAATGACGCAGACTGAGGCAAAGAAGTGCTGCTGTCTCTGTCGTCACCATACACTTCTCTCAAAATTTTCTTCTTTAAGTACGGGCTTACGAGAAAATGAACAAGTACCGCTGCCAAGATACCTCCACCAAATGACAGTATAAGGACACCGTAAAGTGGAATCTGGTCGAAATGCAAAACTAGCAAAGAAAGATAATTGCTGTTGCTGCTAATCAGTCTTAACGACATAATGACTAATATTATCTCAGGGTTCTTGTTAAGTTTTTGAATAGGAGGCAGCAAATTGAAGCAGGTAATTGAGGATGCCATGTTGGTTATTAATTTTTTAGATAAAATTGAGCATGCTAAAATTCTGGAAGCAATATGACACTTGATAGGTATCTCCATAATATATATGATGAAAGGAATAATTATAATATGAATATGAAAGGAACACGCAAGAGTGTTTTCCTTTTTTTCAAAGCAATGATGTTTGAACCAAAGAACTTTCAGTGAATATTTAATTGGTAAATATAGTTACTGACTCTTTATATAACAAGTATGCTGTTTCACTATACATGTTCTGTAACTTATCAAACGTGATATATGTGACCATTTACAAGGTGGCCTAACAGTAAAATGTTTGGTCACCATTTTAACAATGTTTGATGATGTTTGGTGAACCCAGCTTGACTTTTGGCAAAACTGTACTAGACAATTACACCACATATAGAATTTAGCAGTACTTAACACTGACAACAAAAACTTATTTTGCTTACCGTGAGACCCTTTGTAGAAGACTGAGAAGAAATTAACAGCAATTGTGAAAGCATAAAATATAGGGAGCGACTTCAGGCCTATCTCAAATGACATTATCTAAAATCAAAACAAAACAATATAATCTTAGTTAGCAGCAATGTTGTTAAGGTCAAAAAGAAATTCAGGGCTGAGTTGCTTGAAGAAATTAGCTAAGCATTGGTTAAGATGTATTAAAACCTACAGGTTGTCATCAAATGGTATTTAACCCAGGTTAGCGCTAACCATGCTTCAAGCAACTTGGCCAAGGTCAAAATGAAATTGTCTTAACCCTTGATTCAAACAATAATTAGGGCTAGAAGACAAAGGAATTTTTAGACCTAGACTGGTTAAAATCATTTTGACCTGAATTTTATTTTGACCTACAACAGCTATATTACAGAGAGATAAGACTCTAAAAAGAACAAAATGCACATTAGGGACAACACATACCTTTGAGAGGATGAAATGCCGAACAAGGACAAACATGAGAGAGCTAATAATTCCAGACATCAGAGGAGAGACAACCCATGAAGCAGCTACAGAAAGAAACAACAAAATTTATTACTGTACCATTCTGTTAGGTAAGAGTGGTTTTTAATTCAATGTTTGCTTTGGTCTTGCGTTGCATTTTCACTTTGTGAATGGCCAGCAAAACTAGCATCACTTTTTCAACATTCAAATAAGAAGCAAAACCAATCAAGACTTGCACCAGTGCATTTTTCAGCGCTTTATTCCAGGTACCGTAAAAGCTCTATTAAGCCCCGGGGGATTTATTCAATTTCAGGCCTCGTTAACAGGGGTCTTATTAGAGAGTGGGGCTTAATAGAGAAGGGGGGGGCTAATTTCAAATCTTAAAACCTGCAGTAAAACTTTATTATTTAATAAAGAGTAGCCAACAGTATTACATGTTTGAGTGTATATTTGTTTAAACACAAACCAACTGGGCATACTACAAAATCTCATGTCCCAAAGGGGAGGGGGGCTTATTAGGGAGGGGGGGGGGTTCTTATTTTAAAAACCGACTTCCAAATGGGGGTTTAATAGAGAGGGCGGGTTAATAGAGACGGGGGGCTTAATAGAGTTTTTACAGTAGTTGTAGTATCATCGTATTGTGATTGGCTTATTTTTCTGTTTCGGTTTGTTGTGATGGTCAGAGTAATTGATTTCAATTGGTTTTGGTTTTGCAACACTCAACTGAAGACTACTCTAGTACCAAGAGTGGAAGCAAATCGATAGCTTTGAAGCTCCCGGACTTCTTCTTTTAATTAGTAAATGCTTATGGTACAAATTCAGCATCCTCATCTCAAAACACCTACAGTGTACACTGTAAGTCAGACCAGGGTGCATGCGCTAATGACTACTGCACAAGGAACGCTGGCACTTGAAAACCTTTTAAACGTAGGACAAAGTCCACACCTGTAATCAATGGCAAAGCTATAAATTAAGCTTATACATAAAATATAAGGTGATCATAACATTTTTTTAAAGGTTTTTAAGGTTAAACTCAGGACAATGCTGGTCAGCGATTGTCACTCCTGAGCAGCTCATGGGTGACATTGTGCTCTCTTCAGGGGATCCTTGTGGCTTGTATTTACATTTGCGTGCTTGCTGGCCTGTCAGTAAGGTCATTTTGCTCATTCAATTTCCAAGTTTTTTCCCTCTCCCCCAAGGTCCCTCTGGTTGTAAAGTATCAGGTTTGGAAAGTATTCCACTAACTGGTTCAGTGTGACGGTGCCATTGGTGGTGGCCGCTCGCTGGGTTGCCATGTGCTTCATTGTTAACTGGTTCCACCAACCTCTGAGGCACCTGCTCCCAAGCTCATCTATTGGTGATGAGTTTAACTTTCGATTGATTATTTTAACCTAGTCCCTATGTACAATTTTAATGCAAAACACTGTAAATTCTGCTAACCATTTGTAAAATAATACACTGTGATTAAATTCAATTTTAAGCAACAATTACTAAACATTATGCTGTATCATCACCATCATCATCATCATCATCATCATTAAAGGAAATTGTTGCTGGGACTAGTGCTTATTAATATACATGTAGTCCTTGTAACAAGTCCCAGGGACAGACTCCCTTACATATTCTGAACTACCAACTTCTGAATGCAGTTTCTAATCTTACCTATCATGCCAAACGTCTTCCATTTTATTCCCTTCAATCCATGTGCAACCAAAGCATATCCCATGGTGGCCCCGACAACACTGTGTGTCCCAGAAACGGGAAGATTGAAGAAAGTTGCCACTAGCAGCCATATTCCAGTTCCACTAAGTGCACTGAGAGAGCCAATCATTGCATTTGCCTCTGAGCCATTAAAGGAGTTGATGTCTATGATGCCTTTGCGGACCGTATCTGTTGAGAAATATTAACCAAAAAATGAAGCAACTGGCATTGAAACAAATCTTTTCCTATTCATGTTGTTGTTATTTCTGTAGGTTTCTTGTGGCAATAATTTACTATTCTGTACCCGAGATGTTACCAGCATTTGAGGTCACCAGAAAAAAAGCCCTAAACACCCCTTGTAGACTGTCAGAGACTTGATGTTATGGGTGTTACATGCCCTTGACCATTTGATGTTCATTTGACATTTTTTAGCATTAATATTTTGTGAAACCCAAAGCAACATTTGGTGCCAAAATATTAATGATAGACCCATGTAGTGGAATGTTGAATTTAAACAGACACTGTACTGTAATGTTGAATTTAAAGGGGTTCTATTTTCACACAATCATGTAAAGCGCATTTGATCATTTTATGGAAAGCTGCACTATATAAATTTTCTATATTATTATTAAATAATAATAATAATAATATTATTATTATTATTATTATTATTATTATTATTATTATTACAAGATATCACAGTGGTTGCCACTTGAGTATCCCCTATCAGCAGGTAGTGACACACCACCTTTAAGCATTCCAGGATTCTTCGGAGAATTCCTGTGGACTCCAATAGTACTGACTTCCAATAGTAAAGTTTGGATGCTTAGACCAATGTACAGGTCTTCCAGATACTTCTGTAGGTTATTAGAAAAAGTACCAAGAGGGCCAATTACAAGAGGGGTTAATCTAACCTTATGCAATCGCCAAAGTCTCTTTATCTCAAAGGCCAGGTCAGTATATTTCTGGAGCCACTTTCTCATGCTCCTACAGACAGATCTGGCTATCAACAGGGCAAGCGACGTTAACAAGATGGCATTTGATTTATTATTATTATTTATTATTATTATTATTATTATTATTATTATTATTATTGAGTGTGAATGATATAATTATGAAATAAATCATACATGAACTGTGGAAATGAAATCAAATGAAGAATGATCCTCGCAGTTGTGAACGCAATTTATGCAATTGCGAAAAGAAGCCTGAAAAAAATTCAGGACTTCAACGGGGTTTGAACCCGTGACCTCGCGATTCACCGGTGCGATGCTCTAACCAACTGAGCTATGAAGCCACTGACGTTGGGAGCAGGTCAATTGTAGGTTATATGTTCCTGTGAAAGAAAACATATATTGCATAAATTGCGTTCACAACTGCGAGGATCATTCTTCATTTAATTATTATTGTCATTAATGTCACAGCAGTTTGTTCAAATTGTGAGGAAGTACTTTTTATCAGTTTCAGTTTATTTATTTGCCAGAAAAATAAATACAAACATACATTAAATATATTGCAAAAGTAGAGATAAAGAGATGCAAATTGTAAGTAAATGAAGTAAAGGTATTTTCTAGGTGAGGAGGCTCAAGCTGAAACCTAGGGGCTGATTATGTAAGCCCCCTCATTTAACCTAAGACTAAATATAAAGAATAAATACCGTAAAAGCTCCATTAAGCCCCCACCTCTTTTAACCTCCCTCTCTAATAAGGCCCCCGTTTGGAAGTCAGTTTTTGCAATAAGCCCCCTCTCTCATAAGCCCCCCCCCCCCCCCCCTTTTAAGAAATGAAATTTTGTAATTAGTCCCTCCTATTCCCTGTTGCAAAATTCCACCAGTTTCATTCAGTCCAAATGACTTGTTTTTAATCAAATATACACTCAAACACATGATATGGTTTGCTGCTCTTTATTAAATAATAAAATTTTACTGCTTGTTTGAGTTTTGTACAAAACCTGTTTTAAAACGAAAACAGCGTGTTTCAGATTTAAAATAAGCCCCCCGCCCCCGCCCCCCTACCCTCTCTATTAAGCCCCTATCTCTAATAAGCCCCCCGATAATGACACCTGAAATTAAATAAGCCCCCCGGGGCTTAATAGAGCTTTTACGGTAGGCAGCAAAATCTTACTGAAACATAATTAGGATAAAAAGCAAGCAAAACAAAACAGACAAAAAACAAGCATTATTTACAAGTGGTGAATCAGCTAAAAAGAAATGTTTTCAATCTGGTTTAAAAAGAGAAATAGCAGCAGCACTGTATATTGATATTAATTGAATTGAGAAATTTAGGACCCTGAAATCTTATACCAAAAGGTCTCATATTTGTTCATGTGGAAAATAAGTAGAAAGTATTTGAATTTCTGGTATTATATAAATTTTAAATGAAGTTGATTTGTCATTATATGAAGTGATTGGCCCAATTGTCATTATGTGAAGCGACTGGCCAGTGTAAAAAAAATTTCCAAGGCAAAATGACAAAACTTGAAAAAGTAAGTTGCACTCCATTTCCTCCTCGTCATCTATGGTAAAGCCCCGGCTACACGTTCAAACATTGTTATAAAACATTTGTTGGATGAACAATGTTTGAACGTGTAGCATGCATGTTCAACATTTTTTGTTGGAAGAATGTTTTGATTTCAATCAAACATTTTCTCCAGCATACAATAAATGTTGAAGTGTGTAGCTGCCCTTTCAACAATGTTGTATTGCAAAGACCAATCAGCCCAGTCTCCAATCCGAGAGCCTAATGGCAGAGGTGGAAATTGTTGAAGTCAGACCCCCGAAGCGACATCTTTCCAACAATGTTATATGCGTATCCAACATTGTTAGAAGCGTTCTTACAACAATGTTGGAAGTGTTCTTCTAACAATGTTTCAACGTGTAGCCGGGGCTTAAGAGACAACTGCAAATAGTTTCAAAGCACATAACAAGTACTATCATGTAAGAAGAAAACTGCAAAATTTTTTAAAGGTTCTATTGTTGTAATTAAGTCTAAGGCAACAGCAGTCTTCCAGATAAGAGGGGGCTCTCAAGTCAGTTTTTAAAAATTGTAAAACGTGTGATACTTAATATCTAAAATTATCTTGAAGCATTTAATTCATGGCTGTATACCGAATACCTAAAATTCAAGACGAACCAGATACTTTATACCCAAAATGTAACATAAAAATACTGTATACCTGAACTGAAATGGCCCTAGATACCGTATATCCAAAACCCCTGGCCGGGCCTGAATAACGCCATGCTAGGACGCAAGCAACCCACTGGGACAAGTAACTTGTGAAGTCAGTCCCGGGAGTGGAAGCCAGAAGACCTGTGCGGTTTTCCGCATCACTGAGTTACTAATTTATGCATAACCCAGACACATTCCTACTTAGTCTAGAACAAAACCAATTATTGAAGCTTTTAATTTTAGAAAACAAAACAAAGATACACTTAACTTATATGTACAAATTGAGGTTAAACAGTGCGAAAAACGTTCAATTTTTGCGTACTTTTTAATCAAGACAACGACAACGATACGTTTTAAGTTTCGCCCTATTTAAGAACGCGTTTTGCTTAATCTTACGTAAGTTTAATACTTGCTTGCCGAATGCGGCAGGTATATAAACATGTGCAGAGCTCACCTGAGACTCTTGCTCCGATAAGGACAGCTCCAGCTAGCTCGAAAACAGTCGCTATTAGGCACGCTTGCCGTAGAGTTAACACTTTGGCTCCAACTGAGGTCCCAAAAGAATTCGCCACATCGTTCGCTCCAATCCCAAAAGCTAAGATGAAAGCAACAATGAAACCCACCACAACTACCCACAGCAGATCAGATTCGTAAGGCTCTATCATCGTGACTCGAAAAGGGACAAAGTTCTGCGGTTTGATCGGGTTGTGTTTCTCTTGTTTCCTGTGAGAAAGCTGCAGAATTCACGGATAAGCGCACGCCGGTGACTATTTAGTGAGAAGCTCTGTCGCTCGTCCGAAAATCTATATTCCAGTTTGGGACAATGTCCCGCGGTCCGTAACCGCACCGGTCAGCTCCGCTCACCCAATGAAAATTTACTGCACACTAGTCTGCAAAGAGTAAACGGATTGAATATTTATGTTACGATCTCTGGGACCAGCAAAGAAAATGCTGCTTCAGTAAACAATCAATTAATGAAAAACTTGTTCTCACCTCTTGTTCTCACCTTTCTTCGCGTGGAGAGGGGAGGTGTATCAAGCGCGCAAACAGCCCGCGCTTTTCAGTAATAGACGGGATGACCAGAAATAGATAGGACCGGGGAGGGTGTGGGAAACTATTGTAGCTTTGCGAGCAGGCTCACTACTAAATAATTCTTAATTAATTCTCGCGCGCGAATTATTTGTGATCCTGCTGGCAGGCTAGTGGGAAACCTTCTTACACCACTTTGTAATACAGTGCATAGAGATTTATATGGTTTTTCTCGTTCTTACTTCTTAATCACGATCTTATCTTCAAACATCCCGTATTAAAGCGGCGGGACACAAGAGATATCCTACAGAAAGTAATTGATAGCAGAGTTTCACCGTGCATTTTAAAAATTGAACAATGGCCCGATTTATACTGGAGACGGATCATCCGTCTAGTATAAATACGGGAAGGACTATGAGACGAACTATCGGTGTGTCAAGTGGCTCCTCCCATGTTTATACTGGACGAGCCCTCTGGAAGGATTTCGGAGAAAGCACGACAAAAAGGTGTAGTTTTCGTGGATAGTTCGTCTTCAGCCCGCATTTATACACAAAGACGGATCATCCGTCTTGACGAGTTATCCATGATAGTTCGTCTCACAAGACGGACTATCGCGATAGCTCGTGTGGATGGATGATGTCTGCTTGCCCGTATTTATACACAGACGGATTATCAGACGTGCTACCCTTCTTTGCCCAAGTTCGTCCCAGACGGATGATCCGTCTCTAGTATAAATACAGCCAATCAGTCACTCACCCAATCAATTAATCAATCAATGCACAATTTTATTTAATTAATGTCTAGTTCAGTTTCCAGCTGGCCGACCAGCTAACTATTCGGGTCGGTACACTTTAACTTGTGTGTTCATCGCGCAGAATGGCGGCTGTTGTTCTAGCGACATTTACTTACAGTGCATAAAATATCTTAGGTCTGTAATATTGTGTGAATTAACCCCAATGAAAGCGGTTTGATTGATTGCTCTATAACGGTCTGGATGTTTCCATAAAATCACACATTGCAAACAAGCTTGAGAACATCGTTCAATTTTTTTTTCGTAGAGTTTTAAAAATGCTTGTAGCTAGTTTCCTAAAAATTCTATTACATAAATTAAACCTGTTCTTTCAGGGACCGCGCAGGGGGAGGGGCTGGGGGGGGCCACCCCCTCTCTTTTGAACAGTAAAAAGCAAGTAATACTAAAAAAATCGAAGTTACTTTTCTATTTGACGTTTTACCGAAAACTGATTATTCTTGTTTTAAAACACCGGTTTTTTGTTGCTGAAAGTATATAAGTTTCACCTCACCATGTTCGTTTTAAATGCATTTCCGGCCATTTTAGAGGACTTTACTTTAAAAATTTTCCGGGCAAGCATGCCCCCGGACGCCTCTAGTTGACTCACGCGGGGAACGCGTTCCTAGTTGCAAACTGCTGCGCACGGGCCCTGTCTTTGGAACTGGTGGAGAGGGCAGACCACAGCACAGTGCTCTCTTCGCTGGATCAGTGCCATTGAGGGTTCTTTTCCGTCCTCGTCCAGTTTTACGTGTGGAGGCGAAGGAGACAAGGCCAACGGCTTAACTGCGTCACTGTCCGTTGACGTCATCATCTAAACTCAAGCAGATGTTACTGCACCATATCTTACCAGTTATTTTAAGACCCTGATTTGTGGTCCGGTCTGTACGTCGTTTGAACCCGCGATCTTCCGCTCAGTGGTCTAGTTAGTCTGATACTCGGACGGCGGCTAGATCTATTTTCCGAGATCAGATTCTGAGCAGCAATGTGGCCGTTTCCTCGTACCTACTAAGATCCCCGATTTTCCGGTTTTCAGTAGGGTGAAATGGGGAAATTTAAGTAGCCATAGCATTTAGGCCAAGGATGTATCAGGGTACCAGTTGACTTAGTTGACTGCTAACTGCCTTGAGGTGAAATGTGAAGAAGATAAAACCGAACCAATAACCAACCCCCCAACCCCACTTTTCAACAATACAATAACAATAACAATAATAATAATAATAATAATAATAATAATAATAATAATAATAATAAACTTTATTTATCCACGGGATCCTTATCACTAAAAAGTGGTCTTCTAAAGAGCCGTGCGCATTAAACCTAGTACTTAAAAGCTAAGACTAAATTACAGACATTGTTAAAAAATCCTATAAGAAGTGCTAAACTAAGTTAAGAAATTACTAATGTACAATAGCGGAATAAAAACTTTCTAAAGTAGTGGCCTGCTTAGCCTCCGCTGACAGACTGTTCCATGTTACTGCGCCCCTATAACGAAAACTCTTCTTGAGGGCCTCAGTGTTCGGCCGCGGAATAAACAGTTTATGTTTCGCACCTCGAAGATTATGTCTGTGGATGGTATTAACGCTGGCGAATTTATCAGACAGGTATTCGGTACAAGGTTATTTACAGTTTTGAACATTAAATATTTTAGTTGTTTTGCACGTCTGTCAGCGAGGCTATTCCATTTAAGGGCATGAAGAATCTGGGCAGATCTGGTATCCCAACTAGACCCTGTTATTATGCGTGCAACCCTGTCTTGTAGTTTCTCTAGTTTTTGGCTGAGGCCATTACCGATGCAGCCCCAGACAGCGCTGCAATAATCGAGATGCGAAAGAATCAATGACTTGTAAATTGTGACTAGGGTACTCTGGGAACATATCGGTCTTAGCCTCCTCAGGGCAGCAAGTACTTTAGCAACCTTACCGACGACTTCGGAGATGTGAGCTTCCTACGAGAGTGTTTCATCAACCTGAACGCCTAGGCATTTGTAACTATTGACTCTTTCAATTGAATGCCCATCAAGGCATATGTGAGGTTCACTAGGGAGCAAAGAGATTTTGAGCCTTGTGCCTGAAAACAGACACTTAGTTTTGAGGACATTAAGACTTAGACGGTTAGAATCGAGCCATTGTTTCAGATTGCCTAAATCGTGAGTCAGGGATGAAAACAGCTCATCAGGGTCTTTGGAGGCAAACGTAAGATTAGTGTCATCGGCGTACATCCTCACATCTGATAGAAGGGTTACAGTTTGGGAGATCGTTAATGTATAGTAGGAATAGTAGGGGGCCGAGGATTGAGCCTTGAGGCACCCCACAACTTATTAAGCTAGTTTCAGAATTTACGTTGTTTATAACTGTAACTTGAGTTCTATCAGAGAGTTAGTCTCGGAAAAGATTAAGACTTGCACTTTTAAACCCATACAGCTCCAATTTTGACAGAAGGACCTCATGGTCAATAAACAGAATGGATACCAAATGTCTGTGATATCAATAAGAGCTGTAAGAGTAGAGTGCATAGGTCTAAAGCCAGACTGATATTTCGAAAGTAGCTTATTGTCAATTAAATATGTATATACCTGATTAAAAATGGCTTTTTCAAAGAAAGTACAGAAATAGGCATGTAACTATAACCTTCGAGTCAGCTTTGAAAAATGTCTCGAGGGCGACTGGCGTGAACCCCTCTGACCAATCCGCGTCAGCCTGACCGTATTTGGTGCGGCTGGCGTCAGACTCTGGGCATAAAAATGCGCGCGTTGCACCCACGCCATCAGTTCTCAGCATGTCCACACCGACGACACCGAGTTTCGACCATGCCCTGGAAAGAGAAAAAGCCCGTCAGAAACGCTACGGGGAAGGCGGACGCCACACCCAGTTGAGCCAATGCCTGCCCGACGATGCCACCAATCAAAACGATTTGGCCAAGCTGCCACCCCAAGGCACTCGCAAGAGAACGCAGCCAGTCAAACCTCCCACCGGTGCTGCCAAAAAGAAAAACAAGCCACCCTAGTACTGCAGCCACCACCAGAAACCGCGGACGTCTTGCCACCGCCCACTCCGTCCGCCCCGCTGACGGAAGAACAACTCTGGAACGAAGAATTCCAAGAGGCCATCGATCAAATCGAACAATTGATGGCCGAGATCCCCTCCTACGAACAAGAAGGGACCACCACTCCCTTGTGTCTGTTTCTAGGGTGTGCCTTGGAGTACCTGACCTCCAAAAAAACAACTCGCCTTACGTCCGTTGCAGTCGCGTCAAGCTGCTGCCTTATGGTCGAGTCCAAAATGACTGCGTGATCTTCACCTCTCAGGAAGAGGCTCCCGTGTATTTGCAAAACATAGACAGACAACGTCACCCCGACCTGGTGTTCGGAGATGGCAGGTCGTTGCCCGACGAGTACTGTTGGTGCAATCAACTGCTAAGACTGGCCACCAGTCGCTCCCAGAACAATCCGGGCCGCATGTTCCTGACCAGCGCCTAAAGGATGTGTGATTTCTTCCAATGGTTGGACCTACCCTAGTTCCCGCGCATCCTGGAAGAACTGGAACTCCGCCACTACCAAGAGAACGCTTACCTAGCCCAGTCCATCCCACCGCCCAGACCCACCTGGGAACATCCCAAGCCACCGCCCAGACCCACCTGGGAACATCCGAAGCCACCTAGCAGACCGCCTTCCAGGCCACCTCCTTTGTTCTCCAAGCACGACCTTCAGGTGGATCGTATGCTGTTCCCCCATGAGAAAGAGTCTGCCTGGTTCGCCCACCGCAAACACATGCCCACCAAGGACTTGCCAATCTCAGACTGTATGCGCGCTTGAGCACGTCAGAGTTGCACCTCTTTTTTGATTGGTCGACCAGTCAATAAGAAACAGTTCTTCCATCCACTGTCTTGTCATTTTTTCGCAGCATATCCATTCGCATCATCATCGGCGGCGCTGCCGGCACCGACACTTAAGCCGAAAATTTAGCCCTGCAACACGACCTGCCCTGTCGCATCATCATCGGACCCTTGCATCCCCGGGTACACCAGGGTATTGAACCTCTCGCCCCATCGGCCATGGCCGAAGCTCTGACGCACGTACGCGCCGTAACTCAAACACTGGGCAAAACCTTGGCCAACCCCTACATCGAGGATCTGCTGGCGCGCAATTATCACATCGTCAAAGAGGCCGACACCGTGTTCGCTTTCGGTCGCTTCAATCCAGCCAAGTGCTTGCCCGAGGTACTCTGCACGAGACCTCTGACGTGGAAAGCGGCACCGGATGGAGCGTGGCTCTAGCCAAACAATTGGGCAGACGTTTGTTCTTGTATGACGTCACCTTGAATCGGTAGTACAAATACTTGCCCCACTACGATTGGCTTCATTCCAAGTCCATCTCACCCACCTTGTCCCACCAGAGCGCTATCGTGGCTACCAGACAGCTTCACCTCTACCCCCGAGCAGTGGACGAACTCAAATACCTCTTTCAAGTCTCCCAGAATGACCAATAAGACCCTCCTGAACAAAGTTTGCTTCTGCATCGATTTGGACGGTTTTCAACTACCGGACCGGTCCGAGAAATGGTTGGTGCGATCATCACGGACAAATTTGCGGGTCGCATCATTACGAGGACGATTTACAGTGGAAAGACCTGACCTCCGCCCAACAACGCCAAACGTGGCACGTCATCCGACAAGTGCACGGACTACCCATCTGCCCAGCCCCCGCCGAGCTCGCCCACCCCCAGGAGGATCTACGGAAACACCTCCAAGGCCTCTACGACGCCCATGCCACCACCCAACGCCCCGTCGTGGCATACAAGGGCGGCCGAGTGAAACAGGACTTACTCAGGGAAATGGGTCTGCCCAGCTTAGACTTGGAGGCCTTCGGTTGCCCCAAGTTCGACGACATGACTCGCCTGGCCACCGTGGCCTCTTGCGGACACCAGGTCAAAGCCCCCCAACGCCATTACCCCAAGGTGGAATGTTATCATTTCATTCAATGAACGCGCGCTCAATGCGGATTACCCAGGGACATGTATTTTATTAATCAAGACCGTGTCATGCGTTTGACTAGCAAGCATTAAAAAACACAGTATCATAATGTTGGACATGACTCTTGACAGATTTAAGGTGGGGGTAAAAACCCCCGGGGTGTCTTCTTCAACCGACGTTGATCTTGTGGGTTGGGTCAAGGGGGCGCCGGCAACGGGGGGCAGGCCCACAATTGATGGGGCACGTTTTGCAGGTACTGTCTCCTGCACCACAGAAACAAACACTGCTTGTGCACGTGACATCCGCAGCAAGGCCTCACGATGCTCTTCCACTCCAAGTGCACCGGCTCACCGCCGGCTACCCGTTTCTTCTCACTGTACAGAATGTCCATACAAATCACACAGGGGTCTCGCGCAAAATCAATGGACTTGCACCGATACAACGCCATGTTGAAAATTACGCACGTGCCAGCAACAGCCTTTCATATACCACGTTTCCACCAATCACCGTGCAGCCTGACGTCATCCACCGGGGGCATGGGGGGTCCCCCTCCCTCTCTCCCGGTCACATGACAGCCCTCCCGCCCTCCCATTGGTCACTGGGTGTCTGCTATAAGACGTCGCCATCGCTCCCACACCTCACTTTCACGTTTCCATCATGGCGCGCCCATCTCAATCCGTGATGATGTGCTTTCAAAGCAAGTTCGTCTTGCGCAACAGCGACCCTTCGTTATCTGCATGGCCGTAGAGCACGACAACACCAAAGAGATCCCCCATCGCTCCATTTGCTGTAACGTGAGCCAACACCTGCCCTGTATCTATCAGTGGCTGCAGTCCCTCAACAATCGGCGCATGCCTTGGCAACAGTGGGCCTGTCCGCACCGCCGCCGCCCGTGTACCTCCTGAACCACTCCAGAGACCCCTGTTTCCTCTGTCAGTCCCTCGACATTGACGGTGCCCACGCCTTTACAGAACGGCTGCCCTGTTGCTCCGTGGCCTTGCACCACACCTGTTTATACCAGCACGTCCGGAACTCTCCCTTGCCTAACCATTTTCGGTGTCCGCGATACCTGGCCACCCGGGAGACACACTTTTCCAATGCCACTGTCAATGTGGATGATCCACCCCACGAGGCAGGCTACCCGGCGCTACGCCACGGTCAACTCGTCTACCATCCACCTACCCTGCACCGCAGTCGCCGGCTGGCCGAGCGGGAAGAACGTTTGAACGTTTCACTGCCCAGAGCCCTCCTGCGTCACAGCCCCCGTCGCAGCACCCGTCGCTCACGTCGCAACATTTTTCCAAACGAATAAACAGTTGTAACCAGAAAACTTATGTGTCATTAAACAGTTTGCAAACGAATATCATGTGTCTGTTCATAGACCCTGTGGCCCAACGGATAAGGCATCTGACTACGGATCAGGGGATTGCAGGTTCAAATCCTGCCGGGGTCGCTTTTTCATTTCCTTGTAGTCCCCTCCAATCCCCGATTTCCCAGTCACGTGACCCTCAGGGGAAACCCTTTCAATGCACGTGCCCATTTGACTGACAGCTTCTTCTGGCTTCTGATTGGTCCATTTCAGTTTGATGAGTTTGATTGACAGTTCGTTCTGGCTTCTGATTGGTCGAAATGTTTGACAGTTTTTGGGTCTATCCTAGCCCATATTACTACTCACGAATTAATGTATCGCGTTTGTTAAAGAACGCAATAATAGCTTTCTTCTGCACTGGTGTTATATCGTTCATATTGTGACTGTTGAGGAAAGAAATGGCCGATTTAAAAGCTCGATCGAAGTGCATTTTGCTTTCAGTCAAAGACCCCATTACAATTGTAGTACAGTGGGCTCAGAAGCAGAGAATAGAAACAGAGCAAGCGCATTTCTGTCTAACGGAAACCGGTTAGTTTCGTCCAAGAATGTGGTTGGCGGCTACATGATAGAACTCGTCGGGTACCAGCAGAGGTCTCTATCCTTTCTCGCAACCAGAGACCTCTGCTAGCAGGGAATTATTAATTAATTGTTCATTCGCACCATTTTAATGTATTTGTTACTGCGAGTTGCGTGGCTTTTTTGTAGTTTCTGTATAATTGCGCGCCCTTTCGTTTTCGTTTGTTCTTTACTGCGTAACGTTTCCCATCCCCATGTTCGCTAACCGACCAATTATGTAACACATGTATGTAAATCGTCTTTTTTGTCACATCTTTTCGTATTTAGCCAGTCTTTTCGTGAGTTATTTTTATTTTGTTTTATTTATTTTTTATTATTCTTATCTTTTCTTTACAAGCGCCATTCTGGGACGGGGATTGTTTCCCGTACAGACATGTGTAAAAGGTGGTGTTACGACCTTTTCTGCATTTATGGAAATGATAAAGACTTTGGAAGAACTCAGTTGGCACTTACGCCCTGGCGCGCGCGCAGTTACAGACTTTGTTTCATTTTTATTGTTTCATTTTCAAGCGCGCGTGCTCATTGGTTAATTCAAATGATTGAAATTTTTATGGTGCAATTATGTTTTCTCGCGCATACAAAAATAAAGTGGATTTGGGATTTTTGCGGAGTTGAACTGGCGTTGTATTTTTACTTCGGCATTTAAAGGGGTTTTCTAATCGATTCTACGGATTTTGAGGGCTGTCGGGAAAACCGTCAGAACAGGTGGCATCATAGTTAATTGAGGGAATTGGTTATGAAACCTTGCAAAGTTCTTTGTTATGTGTTTTTGTTTGCTATTTTGGGGGTTGACCGTGCACAAGTAACAATAGGTGGTTACGTGTGCTCATGCAACTATCCAATAGAAACATTGTGATTTAGCCTGAGCAAAAGTCCTCTGAAAGCCTGATACTCAGGCTAACCGCGATTATGTAATTTATGCATAGTACGTGAGCGCAAAACAAAAGATGTGCACGGTCATGGACCTTCCAACATAAATCTTGGCCTCTTTGTTTGCTCCTTTGATGTTTTCCGGGCTTCATAACCATTTCCCTCTATTAACTATGGTGGCATCAATGAAGTAGAGTGCTGAGATAGCCTGCACTGACTTAGCCTCCCGTTCAGTCGTTCATAGGAGAGTCGTATTTCACCTTCTCCCCTATGACTGCCCTAAAATCGACTGGGCGAGAGGCTAGCAGTGACATGCTACATTGGTTCTTATCGAAGAGTCTTAGGAGATTTTCCTTCCCTGTCGTATGATGGCGTTAGATGGCGGATCAGGAAACTAGCGGCGATCCTCGAGTAATCAGCGCGTTGTTGGATGAAGTCGATGTTATTGAGCGGATTCAGCAACTAAAATGATGATTATCGGCCTACAGAGGACATTTAACGAGATTGTATAATGAGATTGACTGAGACTGTTTCCAAATTTCGAATCTCACATAGAGTCTTTGGCGAGAAAGAGTCGTACGTTGGACGGCTTGTTCGCGAGGTATAGCAGTACAATGAGGGGCCGGAATAGGATATTTTCGTGAGCCTTGATCGGACCCTTTTATTTCTCGTGAAACGTTAATTTCTTTTTTCTCGCATCGTGAATCGTGATTTTATTAATTAATGTGAAGCGTGATTGAAGCGTTATTTGTTTTGCGAAATGTGAATTTGCTTCTTATGTCCGTGAAAAAAAATTATCTGCTACCATAAAAAGGAAGAGCAGTCTACCCCATTTCCGGACACAGCTACTGGCTGCCGTACTGAATCCTTATGAACCCTGACTTCCTGTCAAAGGTCAAAGAATCTGGGGATGAACCTTGCCCCAGGTCTCTCCTGTAGGTTTCCACGGTCCCCAGGGTTTCAATATGGCGGAGGTTCCGGAAGTCTTGGAAGTCACATTTCTAGTGACCATCATACTCAATTTCTATGTTTTGGATGAAGAAACCAAACAAAAGGTCCAAGTCCACAAAGAGAAGACCTCTTTTCCTTTATCTCAACCGCGACATCGAGAAATTGACAAAACGGTGCGAGATATCCTGGATTTTGCGGGTGCCAAAGACACGGCCGCAAAGAAAGGTCTTGGCCGTAACATCGATGCTACTTTTATGCGATCGGTCCGACGTGCCGGTTGTGTGGAGAGTTTTTCAATAAAAACACAACGACAGTGGGAACAAGAACTACCAAAACTCATGGAACCAGACTGCATTATGCAGGGTACGTTGATAGGTTTCATTCTATCTTTATGTTTTCGGTGACATTCTGATACTTGACTCAAACCTCCAGGGCACTCGTTTTTAACAATAGAGGCCTTAAAATTATAATTACTTAATGGTAAAAATACACAACAATCTGTTACTAATATTATAATTACTGAGCAATGATTGCTAGACAATGCACAACAAGCTCTCACTACAGTAAAAACCCGCAACTAAGAACCTACGTTTTTGGGAAGTAGCCTAAACAGGTTCTTATATAAATGTTAGTTAACACAATTTTAGGCTACTTAGGTTCTTAAAATAGGTTCTTAATTCTGGAGAAAAGCAAATAAAACTCAGCTGCAAAACAAGATGGTTATTGGCCTATTTTCTATTTTCAAAAAAAAAAAAACTCATTTTTACAGTAATGAGAATCTGCTTTTTTCTTCAAATAGGATTCTTGCACTGCAGCTGTAATGTACTAAATATGATTTTATAAAATAAGAACCTGTTTACAATTTTAAGGCTAAATAGGTTCTTGTTTATAGGGGGTATAAAATCCAAATTTTAGGCTAACAGGTTCTTAATTTTCAGGTTCTTAGTTGCGGGTTTTTACTGTATTATAGATCATTACAATTACTGGACAAAGATTATTACGCAATACTAAACAAACACTTACTATCATTTTAATTTATACTGGCCGATTGGCTACACAATTGTACAATACACTTCAAGCCCCTTCTTTTTTGTTCATAGTTACACGTCCGGATTTCACTTTTGAGTAATTCTTGAAAACATACAACAAATAAGATAAATCACAAAATAATGATTTAAATTTGAAATTGGAAACGAGCGAAATGATGATAAAACCACAGCCTTAACTAAAGCAAAGGGATCAATTTCACATGCTGCATAGCTCTCTTAGAAGCTACAGTGCTAAAGAAAGGATCGAAAGACAAATAGCCGTGATACAAACACAAAGTCTTGCTGCAAAAACATGAAATGGCCGGACCCGGCAATATGAATATTGCAAGATAAAGATAATTACACGGCTCAAAATCCTATCCTTACAAAGATATCAAGACTGGCTGTACGGTCTGCGTACACACTGAAATAAGCCAAACCAAACCGAGATAAAATGCCTCAAAGGGCGTGAAAACCACACTCACTCGCTAAACGGAAACAACACGGGTTCCAACAAGCAAGCGTTGATAACCCAGAAATGACCTTTCATTTGAGGTCAAAATACAAAGTATGCGACATTCAAGCACATGACTCCTTTTAGTTTCTAACATGCAAATCCTCTAAATCATCATGTAAACCCGTTGAAAACATACAAGAAGCTAAATCGGTCAAAAGACCGAAATATAAGCGACAAACATGCCATTAAGAGTCGTCTATTGGCGTACTTTCCAATAAACTGGCATTAACGGAAGGAGGAAAATATTAACACCGCAGTCACAGAGTGGAACGCAACGATGACACAAACACAGCCAGTACTAACGCTAAGCGATCAATCTCAGGTGCTGCATAGCTCTCTTAGAAGCTACAGCGCTAAAGAAAGATCGATAGGCGAATAGCCGTGTGACAAACACAACATCTTGCTCCAAAAAACAAATGGCCGGGCCCGGCAATATATATATATCGCAAGATAGAGATTATTACACGGCCTAAAACCGAATCCTTACAAAGATATCAAGACTGGCTGCACAGTCAACAGAAACACTTTAATGAGCCGAACCAAACCGAGATAAAATGCCTCAAAAGGGGTAACATCCACAGTCGCTAGACAAAAACAACACGGGTTCCAACAAACTGGCGTTGATAACCCACAAATGACCTTTGAGGTCAAAATACAAAGGATGCGACATTCAAGCAAATGGCTTCTTTTAGTTTCTAACATACAAATCCTCTAAGTCATCATGTTAAACCGCTTAAAACATACAAGCAGCTAAATTGGTCAAAAGACCGAAAGAGAGGCGACAAACATGCTAGTAGGGGTCGTGTAGGCCTTCCAACCCCATTTTACGCTTACTACCCAGTGCCATCCTCGCAGATCGATTGCAGAGATCTTCCTCGCATGGAGCCTTTGAAAAGGCCATCGATGAGTCCAGAGGACAAGGAGCTGATGAGGAAATGGGCAAGAGATCATGGAAAATGTGTTAGGCAGCGCACGGTGAGGCAGGAAACGACACAATATAAGACACTCTTCAGTCTGTAGGTGAGAGAATTGTCTGGCCATCCGAACATGACGGAAATCATAATGTAAATGTGCAAGAAAAGCCCACCGAAGTTAGTATGGATCAGGTATCTGAGTATGACACGGAGTCCGATGAAGAACCAGAGGAGGATGAAAATGTTAGTGCCCAGGAATCGAGTCAAGAAGTTGGAGGGAATAACATAGAACTGCATTTTCTTTTTATGGCTCCGAGAACACGATTGGGACGTATCATAAGAACGTCATTTAGGGCTGTATTGTGGCAATAAGAGGTAGGTCTAAGGCCTCAGTTATTAAGCTGTTCTCATCTCCGTGAAATAGCCAAATGTTTGTCCGTTACTCGTGAAAATGCATTTTTTTAGCACGTGAAACGCGAAACGCCCGATTTAGTTTATGTGAAACGTGATCTTTACCCCCCTCCCCCCATACCCCCCCTCTACAATGACGGAAGGCTAAGGGTCTTTTACATTTGATTACGGAGTCAGACAAGTACGAACGGGCATTGCAAGACCGTACTCGTGAACTAGAACTTAAACGCCTTTTCGACGAAGAGTTCGCTCTGTGGTTCAAGCTGTCCCGCAAAATTGCAACTCTGGACACTGAGTTGTTTCCCGCTCCGCGCGATGGCGCACGTGGTATTCCTCGCGATATCCACACCCATACGCTTCGCAGGACTGACTCCTCTCGAGAGATCTGTACAGCATCCACGCGAGGTTCTCGAGATACTCGAGTGTCTCCCGGTTTCCAGAAAGAACATACCATCAGATGAAGATGTTCGAGGGTGGTCTCACTTGCAAGGCATTGAATTTCCGAAGCTTGATGGCAAGTTGGTAGAAATCCTGATCGGTAACGACAACCCTGAGGTACACTGTGTGTTCGAACAGAGATGTGGGAAAAGGAAACAGCCCTTTGCAGCCCATACGCATCTAGGAAGTTGCTACTATGGGATTGTCGAAAGAACCCAGAGTTGCACGTTAAGCAGTTTATAAGTGCTGGACATTGCCAAGCTATTAAGAAATAATCTCAAGCCAGCTGAAGAGGCTGTATGACGTAGACTTCAACGAATCCTTGTCCAGTGAAAAAAAGCCATGTCATTTGAAGACCAAGCTACGAGCTCTGCATGGTCATGCTAGACAGTTCAGTTAGCATGAGAGATGGTCATTATCAATTACCTCTTCCGTGGCGCTTCAAGTCTTCTTGCGTACCGAACAACCGTGATGTTGCTCTACGAAAAATGAAGTTCCTTGAGAAGCGTTTCCGGAAGGACCCGTCCCTTTTTGAGAAATACAGATCAATGATTGATGGTTACATCTCAAAAGGTCACGCCAGGATGCTTCCCGATGACGAAGTTGATGATACTGACAAACCGCTGTGGTACCGGTTTTTCATCACCAGAGGCCGGGCAAAGTAAGAGTTGTCTTTGACTGTGCAGCAAGATTTGGCGATACATCTTTGAATGATCAACTCTTCCAAAGACCCAGCCTCTACCTCTTTTTTTTCTTGGATTGATTTTTAGGGCTCGATGACAGGGAAAATGTACAAAATTTACAATTTGAACTTGGCTAGAGTGTACCTGGGAAAACATTTTCGGCGTATTTCCTTATTCTTTTTCCTAAACCGTGCTTACGGAAAGAAATAAACTTAAGTACACACGAGCGCAGACTATAGAGACCTGCAAATCAGTAAACTGTTTTACGAATTAAAAGAGTGACAGCAGCATTATGCTCGAGCTACTTTCATGATTATTTTAACAGGGAAAATAGCAACGGCATATTTGGTGATAACCACGTTTGGTAAATTCACTTTAGTCTGATCGGTGTGGTTGAGCCCCGTTTAGGTTGATTGATTGATTGATTGATTGATTGATTGATAACTTTATTCTAACACGGTAAAATTCATCAGTAAAAACCACAAAATCCTATGTCTAATTACAACTCTGTCTAGGAATTAATTACTAAAAGAACTGCTTTACATGGATGCCGTGTCTGAGAAAAGAGAACAATTGCTAAGTTTATACAGAAAAGCGTCAAGGGACTGCTTGCCGTACATCAGAAGGTAAGCTATTCCACAGTACCGCACCGCTATAGCTGAAACTATTTTTGAGAAAATTAGTGCATGGCAATGGAACAGTAAGTTTGTTCACAGAGTCTCTCATGCAAAGAATAGCTTACATCATTTAGTAATGTAAATAGATTGCTTAGATAGGCGGGAGTGAGACCATGTAGAGACTTAAATACCGTTATGGCTTTCTGCATCTGCCTTTGAATGTTTAGTTAGGTTAGGGTGGGAGAGATTAAAAGGCGATTTTACTATTGAATTAGTCAGAATCTGTTTACTAGTAAAGCGAAGACCACACGATGAGGAGCTACAGACTGAAAATCTAATTCTTAGTCCTCTCTTGAATCACGTTCAAGCCATTTCAAAAATTGATAGCAGACTTATTTGAAGATAAAGCGAATGTCTTAGTAGTAGTAGTAGTAGTAGTAGTAGTAGCAGTAGCAGTAGCAGTAGCAGTAGCAGTAGCAGTAACAGTAGCAGTAGCAGTAGCAGTAGCAGCAGCAGCAGCAGTAGCAGTAAGCAGTAGCAGTAGCAGTAGCAGTAGCAGTAGCAGTAACAGTAGCAGTAGCAGTAGCAGCAGCAGCAGCAGCAGCAGCAGTAGCAGTAGCAGTAGCAGTAGCAGTAGCAGTAGCAGTAGCAGTAGCAGCAGCAGCAGCAGCAGCAGCAGCAGAAGCAGAAGCAGTAGCAGTACAGGCGCGGATCCAGGATTTTGAAATTGGGGGTGAATGTTTGTAATAATGTAATAGAACCAAAGCCTGGTTGAGGTGTTTGAGGGATAAGAAAAAAAAAAGAAAGAAGGGGGGCTCAGAAAAAAAGGGGGGGGGTGGGGTGAAAATTCACCCATTTCACCTCCCCTGGATCCGCGCCTGCAGTAGAAGTAGCAGTAGCAGCAGTAAGTAGTAGTAGTAGTAGTAGTAGTAGTAGTAGTAGTAGTAGTAGTAGTAGTAGTAGTAGTAGTAGTAGTAGTAGTAGTAGTAGTAGTAGTAGTTCACCCGATTCAAGTCTCTCACGACCTTCCAGGAAGAAGTTGGCATGTGTTGACTACCTTACTCCATTACGTAAACTTAGCCCATTCATCCATAATGGGGTTATGTGCATTGGAAGACGTCTTGAGAGAGAGCTCTTATTGGTTTTGATGCGAAGCACCCAATGATCCTGCTTGGTAAGAGTTGCGTCACCTACTTAATCAACAAAGAGTATCACGAAGCAGAAGGCCATGTGGCTGCAAGCGAGTTGTTAAACCAGTGCCTTAGCAAGGTTAAATTTATTGGGGGAGCGGGGGGCGCACATCACGAGCGCCCGCGAAGGCGCGAGTTTCTGAGGGGGTCTGGGGCATGTTTTTCCGGGAGATTTTGAATTTTATTTTATGATCCCTGAAATAGCATTTCCAGCCTTTAGAGAGTAGTTTCCAGCAACTTTTAACTGACGAAAACCATTGATCGGATATGTTACTTCAACCTTTTACTTTTCTTATTGACCATGCTTATTATACAAATTTACATGGAACCTGGCAACGAGTTAGTGTTGTCTGATACACAGACCCCACAAAATATAACACTTCTTGGTTTAATTCGGATGTTTGAATTGACTTCGAGAGCAAAAACAACTTTCGGGGCAAACCTTTCTTTTTTTTTTTTTAATTTTCATGCATGTAAAAGGAGGAGTTGGCAGACCAACGCGATGTCCCTTTTCTGTAAGAGATCAGGGAGGTTCTTTGAATATATACGTATAAGTTGCTTGGTGTGTATTTTACTGATAATTTATGCTGGAGCACGAACTGTGAGTACATTGTTCAGAGAGCGCGCAATTTCCTGTACGCATTGCGTTGTTTGAAGAAGTCAGGTGTGTTGGAAGGGGAGTTAGTTCTGGTGTACTCCAGCCAGATCCGTTCAGTGTTGGAGTATGCCTCCCCAGTTTGGGCAAATTTGCCGGGATATCTTAGCCTCCTAATTGAGGGTGTGCAGATAAAAGCCTTAGAGATAATCTTTCCTGGCCTTCCCTACTGTGACGCACTTGTGCTCTGTGGTCTTCGTACTCTCTCGGATCGGCGCGCCGCAGCATGCGGTTTATCCAGAGAGTTCGGGACACTGGTGTCCTTGCTAACTTGCTGCCACAGCGCACAACTGTGTCCTATGGATACAATCTACGTTCAGGCACCATCAGAGAGGATCCTGCCATGGCTTCTACTAACCGTCTCGACAAATTTATTACAAATAGATATTCTTATTAAAATGTTTCATGTTAATGTATATATATGTTTAATACTTTGACCACTCTTGTAATTTAGCTGTAAGCTCCAAAAAGAGTAATTAAACTGATTATTATTAATATCTCTCTGGGGGCTGGCTGTTTTTCAGTGGAATTGCGTAACAAAGGGCACAGTTCTCTTTTTTGCTTTCTGTTTCTGTGAAAGAGCTGCCTTTCTATTTGTGAAGTGAACGTCTGAAAGGATGTTGTCCACCAGGTTAC
Source organism: Pachyseris speciosa (assembly GCA_016490735.1). Taxonomy (NCBI): domain Eukaryota; kingdom Metazoa; phylum Cnidaria; class Anthozoa; order Scleractinia; family Pachyseridae; genus Pachyseris; species Pachyseris speciosa. Next base: position 206,253 of record JAEMWC010000596.1, read on the forward strand.
TAAGTATCTCCTGGAAGCGAGGCATGTTCTCAAATTTGTAATATTCTCTTCGAACGTGACTCTAGAGGAGTTTGTCCTCAGAAGCCTAAGAGCTTCTCCTTTAAAACGAGGGTTTGGCAGACCAAACGTGCCTGTAAAAATTATAGGGGGTTGGGACGGACCCCCACCGGCCCCTCCCCATGTTAACAGTATTATCCACAATCGCCTCCGTTTTCTTCCGTGGGAGTGGATTACTTTGGTCCATGATTCGTCAAGTTGAAACAAAGAGATGTGAAGAGAAGATCCCCTATACCCCTCTGCAAAATGCATTCACGTAAAAATATTGGGACTTTTCACGCGTCACGGATAATTCCCCAAATCCTTCACGTTCACACAAAAATTTAGTAACTCGCGTTTCACGTTAAATTGAAAAACAAATTTAAGGATTAATTTTTCCCATCGAGTAACCAGTTTAGGCTGTTTACACTCCAAAGGTAGCTCGTTCTACTTGTAATCTTAGTGTCGCTAGGTCTGAGAGGACTTTTAACCGCTCTTTGTAGACGATTTTCTAAACAAATGCTAGGGTATGGGCAACACCCCTAGTGACGCTAAGGCTTCATGCTACAGAACCTGGGGCGTACGTTTCTCAAAACTCCGAAAAGATTCCGGGCCCGAGAAGTACTTTTTTAGTCCGTTTTCTATTGCTTGGAACTAGCTTTTAGGGCAAACTAAACCAATTTCTCAATTTTGTAGCGAACTCTTATAAAAGATTATTCAAAGTATTATCATTCGAATTTCTGGTAATAAACAAGAGCGCATAGTTTTCGGGACAGAAACGTCTTTTCTGGAGTTTCGAGAAACGCAAGCTTCTTGAACTCGTCTTTGGTCGACTTAATTATAGGGCTGTGAACCACTCGACTGATACCAGGTGATTGACGACTAAACAGTACGAAAGTTTGAAAAAATTCATAGCATCAAGAATAGAGTGTGGCTCTCACGAGTCTGTCACTGTTGGCAACAATCTCATACGATCTTGCACTATACACTAAAACAGTGGATAGCGTTTTTCGCGCGAAAAATGATTGGCTACTCAAACTTGGGATGGCAAGGCTATTCAACACGGAACAATCTGATCGTTTGCGCGTGAAAATCGTAATTGTTGACGGGAATAAATGAGTTGAAAATGACCATTTTTGAGCTCTATTATCCGGCTCACTGTTTTAGTATATACTAAAACAATTATTTACCTCATTGCCGGTGGCCATTGGT